>OMLP01043122.1:0-16650 GCA_900302685.1 Spondyliosoma cantharus | reverse complement strand
TGGTCATAGTGGTGTCTGCATCTACCTATGAATGAAGTTCACCTCCAGTGTTGTGTGGACGCGTTGTTAAGTGGGGTTAGCCTGTACACCTTTTGTATTAAGGTCCTTGTCAGCTGCTGTTTTGCCTTCATTGATCTGTTTTCTTGTACATTTCTTATATGATTAGCTTGGACCAACTGGTGTGTTTTTCCTTTATTTTAGTGGCGTCAGTCGGCTCATAGTGGAGGCTGGGCACGTTAGAGTGGTTCCCTCACTGTTTGTAGTGTTAAAGTTCACCGGGACACAGTTTGCAGTGAGCACGCGTGGTGGGGAAGTTGTTGCACTCCTGGAACCAGGGTGGGAATTTCACGGAGGCCGTGGCCGCCGTTGCCCCACACTTTGGCCTCGATGCCCCGTGATAAAAAAGTCATCTCGCGGCCACAGTGGCCTTTGTGCCCCTGGCCCTGTCGGCGTAGTGGGCTTGCCTTGAATTACAGCCACCCGAGTGCACAGTAACGTTAGTCACTCACAGTAACTTCAGTGAGTTCGCGGTTGGCGCAGGTGGAGTCTCATCATCACATCGATGATCTCACGTGAAAGCCTCTCAAACAGCAGCAGCATGTCAAAACGGAAGAACGACACTTGCAGCACAGCAAGCGAGGTCAGCCGGTTTTGATATGATACGTAACTGACTTATGTGGTAGGATTTATTTCGGTAAAGTTGGAAACGGATTCGAACTTCCCGGATCAATAACTCATAAACGAAGCATTGTTAAAACCCACCGACGACTCTTAACTACCGCAGTAAGGCAGACGACGAGCTACAACCGTATTTTCATCACAACGAGCGCTCCTCCGGGCTGGACATTAACATCGGTCTCTATGGTCAGCAGTCTGTGAGACGAGGGCGCAGGGACCGTCTACAAAGTTCAACATCGAAAAGAGATACTACAAAAAATATTCAATAACTTCACTACTATTCAGTGTAGTGTCACCAAAATCACTGCACACATCAATGTGCTTTGCCATAATTTTGGGGAATTTCTACTGGGAGACATATTCAATACCTTCACTATTATTCAGTGTAGTGTCACCAAAATCAATCCAGATATCAATGGTCTCCTGCTGGTTATTCTACAACTGTTTGTTTGGAAAAAATGTGCTTTGGCATAATTTGGGGGAATTTCTATTGGGAGAAATATTCAATACCTTCACTAATATTCAGTATAGTGTCACCAAAATCACCTAACCATAACCCTACTTTAAAAAAAAATGTTTTCTAATGTAACATGAACTTGATATTGGTATTAAACATTTTTTTAATACATAATCCATGTTTTATTATAAATTAGGATGTTATGGTATCAATCTGAAAGGTAAATCATCAATGGCCTTTGTGCCCTGTCATGTGGCCTTGGTGCCCCTAAAAAAAAAAAAAAAAAAGTTATGTTAAGTTATGGCCAAACGGCCTTGCCCCTAAAATGATGAAATGACAACCCTGGTGTGATTTATAGTCTGAGTTATCAGTTGGTAAAGCATGTGCCCCATGTACAGAGTATGCATCCTCGATCTTTGGCCTTTTACTGCATGACATCCCCCCCCCTCTATAAAAAACTTTAGACTCTAATATGGCAACAAAAATTAATCAAGACATTTTAACACAGCTTTATCCAATGTTGAGATTTCTGTTCTTGAAATGTGTGAAAATAAGCACATTTTTAATTAGATTATACCTAATTTTCATATTCAAACATACAATTTCAGAAAAATTGTAATGCATAAAACAATTGTCTTAATGTAATTAAGCAACTGGGGAAATTTCATGGTGATATCTGTTAGTTAACCCATTCACCTAAAGTGTCTTGCAGGAGTGGAGTTTTAAATGTATCAGAGGTTTGAGTGCATAGAAACATAACACAATTCTAAGAGGATCTACTTTTAAATGTCTGGCATTACAATGAAAACATTTACAAGATATTGAGAAGTCAACTTAAATATCAGCTATTAGCAACTTATGTCTTCAAACATCAGTTTTATTTATGGAAACCCACACTTGTTGGGCTCTATTTGGTACAAAACTCAAATTTGTTGAATTCGATATGCATTTACATACTCCCTGAGCAAGAACTTGATGTCATTCAGCATAAAGTCTGATCAGATTTTTTTGATTGGCGTGGCTTGATGAGGTTTTAGGTAAATGTCAAGGAGCTGACCTTCACAATCTGTGTTTTTGGAGGAAGTTCTGATGCCATTATTAACACACGATGAGTATGTGAAGCTGCTGACTGTTTTTCTAGGTTTTTTTTTCTCACGCCATTAGAGAGCCAGAGAGTGTTGCAGCGGCATGTCTCTCTTCTCTTGTAGCGTAAATGCCAAAGGTTCTCCTGTGAGTTGTTTGACTCTGTGTTTTGCCCACATTGTCAGATTAGTCATGCCGTGCAGCAAGAGGCTGCCGCTCTCTAGAGGATACTTAATTGTACGTGGGAGTCGATGCTTTCAAGAGTATTTTTTTCTGGCCAATTAAGGTAGCCGTGAATTCAGGAATCCGCCACAGAAACCCCCCTTATTGTATTATAGAATACTTCTTATTGTGGAGCTTATATCACCATCACTTTTTGTATCCAAGGTGTTGAAGTGTCGGGGTATTCAGTTTGTTTTGTTTGATTGGACAGGATGTACAGGTCACAAGTATGTGCCGATGTTATGTATTTCAGGATAGAAATGGCCTAGAGCAGCAATTCTTACGGGATTTAAAATCCCAGAGCAGAGAGTTCAAGAGCAGAGCTATACCTACATTGTTGGAGGCGTTAGACGTGAGTGAGACTAAGGGACTGATTTTACAACATTTTAATCAAAGGTATGATGTTTTAGCTGTGATACAAAGTCATCTTTAAACTACAAGGGTGCCGCCTGTCATAAGGAGTCACTTTATCTGATAATGTTTTTGTTCACTGTTGTTGGAGCAGAGCACATATGAGCAACCTAAAACAAGACTGTTTAAATATATATCTGAGTGGGCTGGAATTGTTTTGTTTCTGACATTAAGGGGCAGATAAGAAGTTTTGTTAAAGTGAGACCATCTAACTTTAGAAGGAGGATCTTTACAGCTGAAACCAGTCAATTAATTGGTTCAAACCTTTCATCTTTGTTTTCCATGATATTAAATATCTTTATGTTTTATTATATTTTATTGTTAAGATGCAAAATAGTTTAGAATCCCAGGTTCTAACCCTAACCCTAACCCTGACCCTAAAATCCAGAATTTCATTCCATAATGTTACTTATGTTACATTTTCTTTTAAACTTTTTTTTCCAAAGTACCTTACAATAAATGTATTCACTGTGGTACATATTGCTAATATTATATATATATATATAGAGAGAGAGAGAGAGAGAGAAAAAATGTCATGGATCCTACATATTTAAAGACCATATATTACCTCACTGAAAATAAGACGTCATAAATGCTAGTTTTTTTTTTCTTTTTTGCAAAAACATTTGATGGGCTATTTCTGAAATTATATAGCAGGCCAATTTTGGCTCAAGGTCCCACTTTGGGCAGCCAAAATGATGAATGGATGACGAAATAGTTTACACATATGCTAGCTCAGTTTACTATACTGAGGGCATATGCTGGAACTCAGAGAACACAATATTGCAGTGTAACTAACATTATTGATGGTTACTGTCACTTTGCTATAAATAAACATTTAACATGGCCATATTGTAACAGATACAACTGACAATTATTTTTGTTGTTGAGAACTGTTAGGTGTCAGCTGTAGCTGATAGGTGTTTCCCAAAGACGCAGATGATGTCCTCAAATGTCATGTTTCAACATGTTCTAATATCTTAACGGCTGAGTAGGTTGATTTACCAGACCTTTGTTGTATGGTCTTTGCTCAGGTTTAGGCACTCAGACTACTTGGTTAGGTTTAGGAAACATTGTGGTTTGGCTAAAAATACCAACGCTACTTATATAACTTCAGTTACAAAGGAAATTATTTGATGTACGTTGCTTCAGTTACATAATGTATATGACATAACTTTGAAGTAGTTAGTATGTTTCTCACTGCACACAAACAGAGGTCTGCTGGTTGATAGTCTTGTGCTCATTTGATTGAACATCCTTCCCTGACCTCCTTCCTATGTATCACTTTTTACCCTAAACTCCCTCCTTTGCTGCTGCAATGATTACAACAGCCACTAGAGGTCACCACCTCAAAACAAACGTAAATATAGGTCATGATAGATAGGTCTTTATGCTACTCTTTCTATTCTGGTTGCAGATGGGTCAGATCTGGCACGATTTATTGCTTTACCACATAACAGGCACATGTTCTTGTTACTGCACCAATAGAGCTGGTTTGTTCAGGGTTTCTGGTTCTAGCATAGAGCTGGAAATAAAGCTGATAAAAAAGTGACTATCAGTAGCTTCTCTTTTTGCCCAGGAGAGTTGAAATACACCTGTCAACATCTTGAACAGTTGCCTTGGTCAAGACTTCTTAATCAATGCCCGCATCTCTGATTTTGTCCAGCCTTTAAAGTGTGAAAACAAAGTGTAAAATTAGAGAGGGGAGATTATCTACTGTGACACAGAGAATATCTTCAAGCTCCCTTTTGACTGGCAAGAGCTACTGTTTCTTCACAACTCCAGTGCCAGGCATAACAGATGGAGAGAGGCAGTGATTTTTTTTTGGCTCAGCAGTTGGCCAGGAATAATCATAAACAAAGCTGTTAATCATCTAAAAATCACGATTTCATGTTCAACACTTCAATTTAAAAATTGTGATTCTAATATAATGATAAATGTTAAGATATGAGCCAACATATACTGTGAGTCAAATCAGCAAAGTTACAAGAGGTCTTTAAAGTTCCATAAAAACGATGTGGAATGATCAAAAGAATATATAGACCAGATAGTTTGAGGTGAAAGATTGTTTTATCAACATTTGAAAGTATATAAATGTTATTGGGCAGAATTCAAACATGAGTAAATGTTGTGTATTTCTAGTGTATTTATACTTGCATTTTCAGTACATATGTTATATTTAGATACTATCTAATGATAACTATTTCCTTGTACATTCTGCTGCTGCTTTCAGTTACTAATGTGGATTAATGAAGATTAATTATTTTTCGAGCCCGACTGATGCTGGATATTTGGGTCTGACACTGACAGAGAAAATCTTCTTCGACCGATCTTAAAAACACAGAATGCGCACGTAAACACACACCTTTTTGCAATAATCCCTCAAATGTTGTTATCAATCCCTGGATGGATACGTATGTAATCAAGGCAGGAGATTTTACAGTTTGACAATAAACATTATTGTATGAAATAACATCAGTGCAGTGAAACGCAAACTTAATTGAGAATTTAATAATTTTAAATTACTCTGGGGGGAAATTCACAACCTACCCCACAGCTTTATAGTACCTTTACCAGCTGCAACATTGAATCCATTGACTCCATTCATTAATCCGTCAATAATCATAATCAAGGGAAATTCTAATTATGACAATGACTCTTTTGGTACTTTAAGAATATTCTGATAATATGATAAATAATAAATAATAACATATAAATAATAAAACATATGGTAATAGTTATGTAGTTTTGCTTCACTATAGTATTGCAACTTTTAGTAAATGACCTGAGTACTTTTCACAGCTGGCAGTATAATATGTCATGTACAGTACAATAACTGCAGTCGTAGACATCCCACTCTTTTCATTCTGTCATTCTGGAGATGGGCAATATACATGATGTATATCGTTATTGATTTATGATAAAAAACATCTGAGATTTTGCTTTTTATCATGGTATGACATGCATGTTGTCTTTTCCTGGTTTTGAAGGCTGCATTACTGTAAAGTGATGTAATTTACTGAACTAACCAGACTGTTCTACCTGTTCTTATACTGGCCTTTACCCATTTTTTCATTCTATCTACATTTCTGATGATTACTTATCATATTGTTATCGTGTTAATGTTTTGTGAAAGTACTAATAGTCATACCCACAATATTGTTGCAATATCTGTAACAAGGGATGTGGTCAAAAATATCATATCTAGATTTGTAGCTCAATCCGAGCATTTATGAAGTGCTTTTCAGACTTTTTTCAAAATATCAAGATATGTATCGTGATATACTGTATATATCTACAGCCTAGAAATATCGTGATATTACTTGAAGGCCATACTGCCCAGACCTATGTCATTCTAACAAACATGTTCTAGTGCAAATCCTTTCACTGTGGTTTATATAATCTGTCTATATTTCAGTTTGACTATTTCCTCTGTTAAATCTATCAAGATGCATTTGCTGCTGCAGGTTATCTCTACACGTATTAATGCTCAAAACGTTCCATTATCGACTGGGAATTTAAAGGATGAGTTCTATAAAGACTTTCAGTGAATTTGCCTCACCATGATATATAATTAAGTCATTGGGACATACAGTGGCGGATTTTCTATTTGCAAAAGCTCTATTGAAACCTCTACTGTACTCATTGTGATTGGGAAAAATGCAGCCTGACAGGGAAATTATGTAAACAGACTGTTTGATTTGAATTGAAGGTCGTGTTGATTTATGTTGTTTTTTGGCCTCCTGGATGGCTATTATGGAGCACCACCGCTTGTCCAAACATCCCAAGTGCTTTTAGCATTCATGTGTTTTGATTGACTGTGATTACACCTTTTTATTATAACATTCAGTGCTTAGAATTCACCGTGTCAGGAGGCGAGGACGCTGGCACACCTTATTTCATGACGTCCGTGCTGAAGTTGCTCTTCATGATGAAAACCTTGGTGCTTTTGATACCGAAAATATTTTCAGGTTAGAAGCAGCTTTTGTGCAGATAGATTTTCATCGCCTTGAGAATTTGAGAGTCACAAAGCAGAGAGAAAACTTTGGTGAATGGCGGCTGTATTGATAGAATTAAAACGCATCATGGTGCTACAAAGCCTGACTGAATGAATTGCTCGTCGTCTATTTTGTACCTCAAAGGCTTTTTCATTTTGTCTCGTCTCATTCCTTGCATTGCTGGGGGTTGATTGTGCCGTTGCTATGGGTGGTGCAATCCTCTTGTTCTGTGTGTTTGTGTGTGTCAATGTGCCTGTATGACTTGAGGGAATTGCTGGCCAGTTATTTACGTCCTAACATGGTCATCTATCTGTACACATTAACGCAGGGATCAATCCTGCTCCCCCGCAGCCGTAGTTTACCAGGGCTGCTAATGGGCACCTATCAAGGCTCAATCATAATGAGACAAAAGGAAATCGCATTAGAGCTTCAGTGATTCAGCTAACTAGATTGACAAACACAAGGACGTTTTCCTAACTGAGATGAATAGTCCCAATCATGGCATTAATTTATATGTTCCGGTGTCGTTATGGATACTTGATTAGACATCTATTGTGGACTGGAGGGGACTGGCGTCAAAGCAGAGGAATGAGGTTGGTTATGTCCTATCTGCTGGGGTGAAATAGGAAACAAAACATCACAGGTGCTCAGTTCGTTGCCCTGCGATTGCTGATTATGATTAAGCCAGTGGAGGATGTTCTGTATTTTGTAACCAAATAAAGAAGCAGGAAGATTATAAACATTTTGCTGAGATCATCCCTCAGAACGGTCTACCCACTTTCATTCTTAAACACCTGTTACATTGTTTGAATATCAGTATGTTAATGTGAACATATGAGGTCACATTCTAGGGCTATATTCATTACCCCTTAAACTGCAGTGTGCCTTCTCAATTAACCAGTTAATCGCTTGAGTTTATAAAATGTCAGGAAATCATAAAAGATGCCAGAGCCAACCTAAGCAAACCTGACCGGTACTCGACTTTTGGGGCCAATGCCAATACTGATATTAGGAAATAAAAACTTCAGAAAATTCTGATATCTGGATACAGCATTGGAGATGGCATTCATTCCATGAAAGCTGCTCAGTGTTGCTTGAAGCCAATAAAGCTTGACTTCCTAGGTATAGAAATACTCTCTATTCCACATTGTGTTGCTCATTGATTGAGCGTCCGCACAAGAGACTTCCATCAACCAAAATGGCTAACTTACAGATTTGCGCCTGGCTAACTTGAACGGATATAAAATTTATTGTGTAAAATTACGTCAGTCCACCGAAACGGCCAGCTTCAGTGGGAATATGGTATTCCAGTTCGATAATAAAAACAATAGAGAAAAGCAGCATGTTGTGCTTGAAAAATGTTGCTTACATATAGAAAATAAATGACTGCAACTAACAATTATCTCCATTATTGATTATACTGCTATTTTTTTTTCTTGATTAAACAATTAACTGATTCATTGAGAATGTTTTAGCTAACAGTAAAACATGCTAGTCATAGTTTACCAGTGCTGGAGTTGACCATTGTACATTTCTCATCATTATGTTTTCAACTGTGTCCAATCGGGTGTTTTTTGGTTGGTTGGTTGGTTGGTTTGCGAGCAGGATTACACAAAAAATTTCCATGAACTTGGATGGAAGATGGGTCTCTGCCCAGAATAGATCCTGTTATCTTTTGGCGTGGATCCAGATTTTTAGTTAATTTCTCTATTTCTATTCAGATGGCTAGTATCTATGAGTGAGTACTATTTGATGCAGATCAAATAAAAGCAGATTAACTAGCAGATTTGAATTGGTTTTATTTTTTTATATTAGATAAAGGTTGACAGTAATAAAGGGTATTGGGCCTTGGCGGAGGTATGCTCTCTGAGTGCCATCCTAGTTTAATGACTATAACAACATTTGTAAATTGTAAATTTGAGAAACTGAAAACATGAGCTTCTCAAATGTGAGGGTTTCTGTCTTGGACAACTTTCACAGTTTTCTGTTGTTTTACACTGCCAATCAAATGATTGACTGACAAGCAAACCAAGCGATAGTTTACATTTTTGCAGAAGAATAGCAAATCTTATCATTTGAGCAATTACATTTTTGACATGACTTGAAATATTACCCAAATGAATATTCACCCATCAATGTTCTGGCCACCGCTTGCTTGTTGGCTCAGCCTCAGTTTTAAAACTTATTTTCACGAAGCTCATCGTGTTTATGTCTCGAGGCATACAGTCCTACAATCATTGGGATGCCAGTCATGTGACTTCATCCCCATGGTTTTTAATGATGCCTTAAATCAAATCATCTTACTCCATGTGCCTCCCACTTATTCCTGAGTAAAACACACACATACACACAGGGCACTGTTAAACACCCATAACCAAACTTATTAAGTTATATTTGAAGCTTCAGGATCAATTTTATTACCTTTTCTGGGTCTCAAAAGGCTCTCTTTTAAATCCATGTTGTACAGTGTGTTCGGCAGAGCTTCGAGTCTGAGCTATAAAAGCATTGCTGACAACTGATGAACCCCAGCACTTGTTCCAGGGTTCATTTGATATAGTAACTCGGGCTGCGCAAACTATTCAGTAATAAAACAATTATAATGTTAGAATTTATTATACGCATTTGCTGGTTTTACAGAGTTGACAGCTGCTCCCGTGGACTGTTCAATTTCCTGCACATCAAACTGAATACATACTCACCCTGTTTGGCTCAGACAAAACACAATCCTCCAGCATTAAAGGGGCGTTTGGCAGGTCTTTGATATGCTGTTTTTCCTTTACTCCTGCTTCAGTATGGCTGAGTTTTGTCAGTTTCTCCTCCCTGTGTCTTTCTCAGCTCCGACCGTCTTCCCTCTCACAGCGTTTGCTTCACACCTTCCCTCACTGGCTCGCTCTTCCCCTCCCCTGCTCCCTCTCGCTGACTTTTTTCCCTCTGTGCTCCTCTCTCCAACGAGGTGAAAAACACACTTGTCAAATACAGGTAGGTCATCACACCGTCTCTCATCCTCACCAGTTGCTAAGTACGAGGTGCTTTGATGCGAACAAGTTTTTCCAGCATTGTCGTGTAGTGCCGTATAGCTCCTGAACGGTCCGATCTCTTTCTGAGATGGTGAATGCAACAGCTGTTCAGTGTCAATGTCCATGTGACGGAGCAGTTTAGGTGCCTTGTTGGACCTGTTCAGACCTTTTTCATAGAAGAGTGAATTACTGGAAACGGCTCCTCGTCCTCAGAAGCGCTAATCAAGAGAAGGGCTCATGATCTTTTGCCCTGAAGATAATCTTGTGAGCTTGACAAATTCAGAAGAATCATTGAAAGCAATTAAAATTCGCAATTCCTCACTCTTTCTGTAAAGTTTGAGTAACTCCACTGGCAAGTAAAGCTGAGAAAAGCTTCTTCAATCCTCAAGGCTGCACGGAGAGAAAGACTTTTTGCTTCCTACCAGGCTTCTGTTTGCTGCCTCTGATAGAGCTGTTCCGATGCACGCCGCTCTTCCTCACCAGCATGCAGATTTCAACCGTACGCCACTGTTAGGAGAAATTCCCACATGGCCGGACGCCTCATCCTGCACAGAGCACTGAGCAACATGTAGGAGAAAGGAGGACGAGGTGAGGAGGTGGAGGAGTAGGATGAAGCAGAGAAGGAGGAGGAGCCGGAGGAGGAGTCGGTGTGGGTGTCAGCAGCAGTTCAGACAGGGCCGACTGTTTGCCTTTGCATCTGCAGCTGTATGTCTTCATCAGAGAGGAAATGTATTCATGCAACTGCTGGCTCTTCAAACAGCCTCATACGTCCCACTTCATGGTGACTTGGTTAATCCCTGATGTGTCTGACCGTGTGCCCTCTTTAATGCAGGGTGAGTGGATGCGGAAGCAGTTGGTGGTTAATGTTACAGTCTTTAAATGCACGCTTTCTGACTTTTTTGGTTTGACTGTTCAGAAAAGCTTCTTTCTGTAGATATGCAGTTTATAACTATAGAGGGACCAAACAACTGTTTTCCTTGATACAGCTGATTCTGAAACTTGAGTTAAAAAATCTGAAAAGCAATCTGGTAAAACACAACTAATTATAAAGCAAGAAATCTGTTGGTCCCTCTGTATGTTTTCACTTATCTCAAGAGCAGTTTATATCATCTACGTCACACATTGGGACGTTTGTTGCTGATGACCCAAGGAAGTGTAGTTTTGAATTTTGTGTAATTTTGACACGGGACACGTTCAATATTAATAAATCTTGATCAAACACCAAACACAGCTTTATGCAGCGGCAGGGGTGTGGCTTCACCTGAGCTAACACGTGATCTCTCTCGCATGATCTCAGGTGAAGCAGATGTAAACAAAATAGAGGATAAGCATGGAGCAACAACTTGCTGTAATAACGTGTTGCAGTGAGAAAAAACAAAAGCAGAAGGTTAAATAAGTCTGGATGAGTGGGGAGACACGGTCAACGCAAGTTTTCTATTCTCCTGGATGATGAATCTGTGAGCAGTTCAGGAGGCTTAAGACTGGATCTGTAAACCCCTCGTATTACCAGATAATCTGGTCCGAAACTGCATGTTTTGAATTGGCACTGCACTAGTAAACATGTAAACAAACAACAATAGTTGTTTTTATTGTG
This sequence comes from Spondyliosoma cantharus, assembly GCA_900302685.1. Classification (NCBI taxonomy): domain Eukaryota; kingdom Metazoa; phylum Chordata; class Actinopteri; order Spariformes; family Sparidae; genus Spondyliosoma; species Spondyliosoma cantharus. The sequence goes on along the minus strand of OMLP01043122.1, from coordinate 5,190 downwards.
ACAAAGCAATATCTGTAAGATGGACTACATGTCTCCACTTCCTACCACTGTACAAAAATGCAGCCAAAATCTCCTGGATACGAGCACTGTTGAACAAGAGCAAGATAAGAACTATCTCAAATGACAGAAACCATCTTTGGGGAAAAAATGACGTGTTTTTAGCTTGTCCCATCTGCGATTCAGGTTTTTTGGCTTAACTTTTAGGGAGCTGTTATGTCCATCAGTCAGTGTGACTGAAATTATTTTCAATTTGAAAAATGTACATGCAGCCTCTCTGGTGGACAATTGTAATCATAATGCTGTTTCTAAATGTCCTTAAACAGTTTGGCATTTGTCTAGCGCAACTTGTTAGGTAATGGCTGAAATAAACATCGACACAGATATCAGATAATATATCACAGTGGCTGATTTTATCAATCTAGTTCTAATCTTTAAACTGCTTTTATAGACCTGGTAAGATGGTTTTATTGTCACTTTCATCCACTTAGGGCTGGAAATATCACCTAAAATCAGTATCACTGACTTAAGCCTCCCCCAGAGCCATGTGGCATCAATAGTAATGAGTTGGGAGTATAAGCATCATTATTTAGATGAGGAGAAACATGAAAAAGATATATAGAAAGATATTGATCTATTATTGACAATAAGCTCGTCTAAGATAATAGCTCTTTAACATGCTTTGAATGAATGCATTTGGCTTTTTGTTGCATTTCATCTCCAAGACACCTTTAAACCTCCTGTTGATAAAGCCAAGCAATGTGTTCGATAAGCATCTGATCTTACAGGACTGTAAGGCCCAGCAGCTTAGAAAGCTCATCTGTTTCCTGCTTGTTGCTAGACTCATGAGCAGCTCTTCATATCGTAAGCAGCGTCCACTCAAGCTGAAACAGCTTGGTGACTGCTGTTGACGCAATGAGACTAACACACTGTCACGTGTTGTGTAGCATGCCATCAGCACTCACTACCACATGTGTAATCACATGAAGCCTCTCACAGGTGAGCATTAATGGTTAAGATGGTGGTGTTATTGTATGACATTTTTGCTTCTAGACAAGGTTTTTCCAAAGCCTTGTAAGTCTCAAAATTCTCTTGACCACAGTTAATTGCAAAGGTGTCATGTAAATTAGAATGTATCTTTGCAGACTGACTAATGCAACATGCAGAAGCTTAAAATTGAGCATTCAGAAATGATGTTTTAAACATTATTCAAACTGAACCCATACATGTTCTCATGTATACACGTGTACAGTGGCAAGAGTTCTGCACCAAAAATAGGGTTGTTGTCGCAGAAACATAAGTGGAAGCCTGGTGTTTAGAGCTTAGCCGCTCTTATTCCATTGATGAAAATACAAATGGGTTGTGAGCAAGTGTAAACCCAAAGTGACTGTAGATCGTGTTTGGTGTTATTATTTATTATTATTATTATTACTCCCTGAGTTATATAATTGTGAGCATTGTGTCATGCACACACAAAGTCAGCCTTTTGACTACCACAAAGGTATTGGCATTGAAAATCATCACTGCATTCGTCAGTTTTATAATGGAGCATTTTAGAGATGGTTGCTCACCATCTTTTCGCCCCGCCAGCCTACAGGAGGACCCATTGAAGCACCACCATTTTTCTGGCTCCTTCAGAAATCACATTTTGCCTGAGCGCCCTGAAAGGACCGCAGCTGTTTCATCCTCACGCTTTATGCTTGAACCAGTTGAGTTTCTTTGAAACAGTTTCTCTTTCATGTGAATATATCATGCATGTTCCCGCCGACCCTTAAGCTGCAGGCTTGCTATTGATTATCAGGAGAATGAAATACAAAGGATATGAGGCATGTATAATGTATCCCTCAGGGAGTACATGTAATGAGGCACACAGATATATGGCGATTGCTCAATTTTTGCCGACACTCACCACACAGTTGACCCTAGTGACACCTGCTCTTTGTCACAGTGCTGTTAACCATCGCTGTTATTCTGAACAGAAGTTCTCGTAGGCCTCAAGGATTGATGACAGAACATTTTTTTGAGCTGTATTTATTAACTTATAAAGTAAGGACCAAGATCTTCTAGTTGAAATGTAATTTGCATTTTTTAATTCTTTTAGTTTCTCAAGGGAGAACGGAAAGAAGTCAAAGGGGTAGAAGCTTTTTGTTCTTTTTGTAAGGCCTTTCAGTGAGTCACGCTGCTTATTCTCCCAAGGAAAGCTCATGCTAGGAAGTGGAAAGAAGGCTCTAACCAGTTGTTGAACCTCAGAATCAAGAGTAGAAATGTGGCCTCCTTCTGGTTATGGAATAGTCAGTGAGCAACACTGCGGTACATTCGATTTGGCTGTTCAAAATTGTAAGAAACTGGTAAAAGAAAAACTCCCCTTAAACCTTGTAACATAATGTATCAGTGAAATCTAGATTACTCTTGTTATCTGTGCACAGCCTTTCAAGCTGTCTAAATATTGATATTGAGGGTGACCATTGGTTTTTTTCCCCCCACAGATGAGACATAATTGTGTCCATGCAACATTGTCAAATAACCTTTAATTCTCAAAGCTGGGCCAATTATTTAAAAAGAGTGTGGTTTTGAAAGAAAAATCAAATTAGTCATTTAATGGTGTGATTCTCTACCTCAATTAAAGATAATTGCTTTGTGTGCTTCACGCCTCCCACACTGTGTTGCTTGTCATGTGGTAAATAACAATAGCGGTGCTGATAATAATGACACACAAAGCTTTCCACCAGATGCATGGCTTCCAAAAGCCTTCGGTTGTCATCATCCTCCTGCTGGAACATTTTTGGCATTTAATATTAGCTCAGGCTGCTCATTAGCTCTGACCAACCAAACATAACGGTTGTGACCAGTCAAATGATGTTTACACACCAAACCGCCCAATCATCTGTCAGCAGTTATTGCAAGATGACCATTTCTTCAAAAAGCAATTATTTTTTTATTACTTCAGATTAATACCTCCAATGTAAATAATATATCTCACAGGATATTGTAATAAAGGATCAATAACATTTGATAAGCCTGAGAGTCTTTTGAATATGTTGTATGTTTGTAACCTCGGTCTGCTATTTGTGGAACATAGATGAACAACAGTCATTGAAAAGCTCCAGCTGAAACACAAGCAGAGTTGACTGTGGGGCCTTTGTGATTCAGAGCATCTTGCTGAGACAGTCCTGAGGGTAAAGGAAAGCGGCAGCCACTGTAATCTATTGATCTCCTCATGGCAATCTTACTTTCCAAAGAAAGATAAAGATGGACACCATAGATAGTTGCTCTTTATGTCTTGCGTTTACGGTCTTTTATTCATTGACATAAATGTTTTCGACCCCTCCTGGCTGACCAGTGGCTGCTTGTGCTTTGTGGGTGTGTAAATAAATGTGTCAATACCTCATGAACACACTGATGCCTCTAATTCCGTCATGAATCAATGTGAGGAAATGGTTTCTCACATCAATGTTGGATAGATTTTAAGCTATATTGATGTCAGTATCATACTGGTGCAGCGTTTGTGACTCTGGTTCTTGATCGCATGAGACTGTGTTTAGTGAACTGCTGCTTCCCTGTGGACCTGTTGTCTCAAGGTGCTGATTTCCATGATGCATCCTCTCTGCATGTGTGAGAGGCTCTGGATCACTTCCAAACTAATTTTTATTTCGCCATCATTTTTGTAAGTTGCAGCCTTTCAGTCAAAAGGAACAAAAAACTGTTTTTTTTAACTGTCCACTTGTGCACATATTTTCAAGGCGTTTAATACAACTTTGCTAAAAGACATTTCACACTTTGTTGTTGTTGTACATTGTTATTGAAATCGCGTTTACTGCGGTCCAGTTGCTGATTTAAGTGGCTGTGATTGTAGATATATTTGTATCTGGGCACATGTCAGCCATTAAGAAAGAAGAAATTACTTCAAGTGGGCCTCAGCCCTGTGTTTAAACAATGCATAGGACTGCTTCATTGGTATACAGTATGTTGCTTCAGAAACTTTTTTTAATGTAATGACCTTGTGTTAGGCCTGTCATGGTTACATGGTGGTCATACATTACATTACTTGCCAACCGCCCCACTGTCGTTTTACTTTTTAAATCGAACGACAGCCGTTAGAATCACAAACTCATCTTCTTTGCAGCGCTAGCAGCAGGGTTGCAGTAGAGAGTAGCAGGAGTCACATTTCACTTGTCACATACCGAGAGTAAGGAGAGTAGATCGCCAAGACAATCCCGAAGGAGTTGTTGCTAAGTGAAAAGCAAAAGCGCCTGTTTCAGATTTAATTGCAATGTTTATATTGAACCTGATAACATTAATGAGGGAGAAGGATCTCTGACCACCAAATTCTAATCAATCCATCTTTCATTCCATGTGGACATTTGTGCAAATTGGGGGAAAAAAAGGGTTAGGGTCAGTCTTCCAACGATGTCAACTCGTGTAACAGACTGTTGGATTCTTGTCACCACTTCCATACAGCCACATCCTTCTGAAGTTTTCGTTTGTTTACAGCATACAGCATGTCACCAGCATCCATTTTTCTAAGCTGCCAACAACACCAGAATGCGCTATGCTTGCTTGTCATCACTGTTAACAGAACGTCAGCATTCATCAGTGTTGATGCCCACATCGTTATCCTTATAGTTACTATTATAGTAGTTAGAACTGTGCGATATTACGATATATATCGTAGTGCGATATAAAAACGTCTTCCGTAGGATATAACCCTCTGTTGTTTATATCGTAATTTTAGCGTATAGGCTACTTGTTTAGCACTGTTGCTACACTAACGCTAACGTACACTACAGTTGTGATTTAATACGCCGTGTAAAGCACAACTCAATGTCGGAATGACCGTTGGATAATCACATTTTGAGTTCAAGACAAGTTCATTGTATGAAGGCGAATGTAACTGCAGCAACGCTACTGCTTTGTGGTAACATATTTACGTCATCCGCAAGGACTCGTTTACGGCGTTGGTCGCTCGGGAGTAAACAGAGGCAAAGCAGCATGGCGGAGACGGAGGAGAGCGTAATGGAAGAAGAAAATAACGTTACTAGTAACGTTACATCAGACGCGGATACAGACGCAGAACCCCAAGGGATATATATCGTTATCGGGATATAAAATTAGCTATATCATGATATACAATTTTGTCCATATCGCACAGCACTACCTCAAAGCTCACATTCAGAGACAACACTCATCAAAAAC
>OMLP01043119.1:23514-38699 GCA_900302685.1 Spondyliosoma cantharus | reverse complement strand
GTGTGTGACAGGGTGATGTTGTGGACAGGTGCATCATGTTGTGTTCATTTGTTAGGGGATATTAAGAAGCTGATTTATGTTATATTTTGAACTTCAAAGGACTACACTTTTTATTTCATTTCTTCGGCATTTCTTTTTATTCTATTCCCAGCATCACATACTCTCCACTAACAGTACAGTTTCTAGTCTGCTGCTCTAAAGAACAATTGTGTTGCAGTAGATCTACCACACTATATATTACCTTCAAGGGTAAAACCTCCTTGTTGATGGAGAAGAAGGATGCCATAGCTTTTGTCCAGGATGCAAGGCCAGCCACATTGCCACACACTCTCTTGGCTGTTTCAATGTTGTAGTCGGGCATGTCAAAATAAGGCTGCAGTAGCTCCACCATTTCCTCATTAATAGTGTCTTTGGGGAATTGCTGCAAAGGAAGGGAGAGAGAAGGAAAAAAAATGAAGGAGGGGGGATGGGAGGAAGAAAAGCGAGACTTCTGTAGGCAGTAGGCAAAGAATATAAACATTTACCACTCATTTAACTAACAAAAAAAGCAAAACACCCTGCATCTGTGACATAAAAGCAAAGAATGCGGCACTGAATAAAATAAGGAAAAATAAAATCTTACTGATCAGAAATAAGGTATTTCATTTATTGATCCAAACCTGTATTTCAGAAGAGAATACACTTGTCACCGTAAAAATATAGTGTGTAGTCTCACTGTTGTTGTTTTTCTTGTCTTTTTTATTGATTATATATTTTTTAAATTTGTTGATGTCTTGACATATGTGATGGTTGACTGTAAGATTGACACTCCCTGTTGGCCCTCGTCCTTCCCAGTCAGTGGCTATAACAACAGCTGCTAATTGAATTCATGAAAAAGTGAGTATAGTATGCGAGATAATAAAAAGTATGCAATTCACTGATTGGTCTAGGTTCAGGCAGTGACTCTGCTGCATAATTACACACACACTTAAACAGCACTTACTGCATTTTAGAAGATAAGAATCAAGTATTTTGTGACTGTTAGGATTTTATAAAAATAATTGCAACTACAATGATCTTTACCCACTTTCATGGTGAATATAGTACATAACGCTGAGGGCCATCTCCAGATATATCGCCAAAATAATATGATTTAGGGCATACTGTATGTGAGCAAGACCTCTGCAGCAGTTATACCTGATCCATCTCAACTGTATGCATTCAATATGAGTGTGCGTACCTGCAGGCTGCCCAAGAAGTTTCCAGCTGTCATGAGTTTTAGAGACTCCTGCCAAGACGGTGTGTTGCAGTTCTTCTCTGGGTCAATCTTCACCGTGTTGACCCGCCTCTGGAAGAGCAGCAGCACACAATCCATGATCCGCATGATGAGGTGGGGTGGGCGTCCGAGTGTTCGTACAGTGGCAATGTCTGATGGCTTGATTGTCTGATAGGGTACAGAGAAAAGAAATATAAGGGAGAGGAAATAGTGGGAAATAAAGGATAAAGACCGTCAATATAAACTCAAACAGAATGACAGAAGTTTTGCAGAGGGGGACAGAGAATTACTTCAAGGGACTGATTAAAAATGAGAGACACAAGGAGATTAAAGAAATGTCCCAGTCCCAGAGTTGTTTGGCTGCTTCACCAGCCCGCTCATCTCATCTCCTCTCCCTTTGGCACTTTTGCTCATTTCTGCCTACTCCTCCCTGCGCCATTTCCACTCCATTTTATCAGCCAAATTGTAAATCTCCTACTAGAGTCAGCCTGCATACTGTCTGGTTTATCTTCTTCTTCCAATTTCATGAACTCTTCTCACTTCTCAACTCATTTTTTTCTTATGACAGTCTCTCAGGTTTACATCCAAATGTATGTCAAATTTCAACCAAATTGAATCAGCAACAGAAAATGTGAATACATGCTTGTTTTCATCCACTACTATTATGTGAGGTTGCGTTATGGAGATAAGCAGTGGGTAGTGCTATTTTTCCAGTAGGCAAATGTGACGGCCTTCCTGCTTTAGCAGGGCCTGCTGTGTGTGGGATGTGTGTGTGTGTGTGTGTGTGTGTGTTCCCTCATGTTTGTTTGTTGTCCTGCAGGTTCCTGGTGGGCGGAGTTACAATCAACACCCCTGGGAGCACCTGATCAGTCCTCCCAGGAGTATTTAAGACCTGGCTGTGTTTGAGAGTCCCTCTCTGCTGCTTTTGGCCTTCTTCTTTTTGGCTCTCCTGTTTAGGAGCACTATGTTTTGTTTATTTGGCTTCGGCCTATTTAAGTTAGGTCCGGACTAAGTATCATTTGTTACTTGGTTAGTAAATTTGTTAATTTTTGCAGTTTATACCTGGTGTCTCTCTCGTTTTGTTTATGGCTCATGAGCCGGGCCATAACACAAACTATTACACGAATGCAGAAGAAGGGGGTAAAATTAAGAGTGCCATTCTCACCTGAAACAGTAAAAAGTATAAAGAAGAAATATCACAAAAAATAAACAAATACAGCACCAGTGCACAAAGTTCATAATATAGTAAATCCAACAAGACGTGGTAGGCTAGGCTGAGCTGCATTGATGTTGATGAATTTTCTTAAGAGCTAAATCAAAGAACTATATTTGAAGCAATTAAAGTCCATTTTTCAAAGGGATCTTGCAGTGTAAATAATTACGCCATCAAGGCTCAAGTGCACCAACCAGAGGTAATTGGCAGGAAGTCAATTATAGAAAATCCACATATAAACAAAACTGTTCACTGTCTGTGTCGCTGTATCAAATCAATGTCAAGCTGAAGGTGGCATGTCATGTTATATTGTGGTGTAGAGATCTACTGATAATCACAGTAAATGCCTCAATCTCTCAACCTCATCCAGAAGAAGAGAATAGTCTTTTGAATGAGTGGCAAAATGTCCTTAGTTCTACAACAAAAGTCCTGGCTTGTGCACCACAGCTCTATTTAAAACCCTCTATAGCGGTTAAAAAATACATGATCAAAATGTATGATCATCAATCCAGATGGACTGCCCAAGGGTTTCTGTTTGAATATATATATAGTTTTCATCTGCAGCAGCAAGAAGAAAATTCTAATCAGAGACCTAGTAGATCTGTATGCAACTATCTACCCAGGAGGACAGCTTTAATTACAGCACAGCTCCAGGCCCCAGAGCACCATGCTAACTTTAGACACAGCATGGTGGGAAGGCTGTAGGCAAAACCTGCTAGCAGCTACTCACAGCAAGTCACAGAGGGCTCTAAGTGGCACCCTGAAGCAACAAAAAGTAAGGAAGCAAGAAAAATACTGGTATGGGAGACATTAAGCTACACAGAGGAGTGCAATAAACTGCTCAAAAACACAGTATTCCAACAATTATTGGCCCTTAGGCTATCTTATGGAGGAAACTCGTGCTTACACAAGAGTATACATGGGAAGCAGAGGGCCTCATGAGGAGCTGCACTGCATGACACAGAAGGCTTATTTAAAAGTGAATATTGTCAGTAGACGAGGAGCAGGAACACAGAAACTATAAACGTTCTATATTCATACTGTTCATAGACATTCATAAATGCTCATACAGGTATTATTCTAAATGAATAGTCAAAATATAATAATTTTCACAATGATTAGGCTCAAATTGATAATTTAAATTCTTATTTCCCAATTAATTTTATATCCATATATTGGGTAACCAGTGAAGTTAAAGAAGTACTGGGGTAACAAGTCTGGTTAATAACAGCCTTCTGACCCAGGTGACAGTAAGATGAAGAAGCATATGTTAAACCATAGTAAAGTCAAAATCAGTCAAAATGAAAAGGTAGAAATATTCAACATTCATACCTGCAGTGCAGCTTCTGCTTCCTGAAGAGCTGGCCGAGCAGCCTCTAGTTTTTCCTCAGCAAAGGCCTTGTCAGCAGAGATGCTGTCTACAATGGCCTGGGCTTTGTCCTTGACTTTTTGCACCTCCACCTTCACTCGCTCTGCTGCCTGTGCTTTGACTGTTACCTCCTTCAATACCTGAGTGTTTGCACAAAAAGTAAACATGGCCATGAATCACTGCTCCCAACTTGCAGACACAGCTATGGAAAAATAGAACTATGAATGACTAGAATAACACAAGTTATTCCAGAACATATGAACAAACATACTCAACCTACCATATCAGCCTTGTCATTGGCAACCTGCAGCTCCTTTTCTTTCACCTCTAGCTCTTTGCTGAGTGCTGCTACAGACTCTGATGCCTCCTTCAGCTTCTTAAGGCCAGTGTTCATCCTAAATAGTAAAAATTTTAAACCACCATCAGCTGAGCCGCATGCAATTCCAGAACATACCCTGAACCTTGTTCTTGTGAGGTACACCATCTGACAGGACTCCACACTTCTACACCTGGGGTCCTGTTTGTTGTAATTATCTACAAACTCTGAAGAGGAAGGACATGACATTATGACAGATTATGTTGTCTACTGGGCACCAGGTGGTGAAGACACTTGCACATTACTTTATAACAGCCAAAACAGCTTTGGCCTTGTAGAAAGTGTCCTGTCAGTATTCTAAAAGTCATTATATACCTTCCACAGGTGCCCAGACATCTGCCATGTTGTTCTGAGATGGGTAATAGATGCTGTTATTTATGCTGCTGAAAGAGACAGCATCATAGACCAACAAAAAGCTGGTCTAAAGCATAAAGCGCAGTCTGTCTACTGCTATTTAAAGGATGCATTAGATGCACTTAAACTTTGATTTATGTTCCGCCCAAAACACACCCATGACTTCTTAAATACCACCTCTTTGCGGCATGTGCCACACTTTGTGCCCAGATTATCTGCCGTTCTACTAGCAAAATAGACCTGGACACACACTGCGCTTTAGACTGAGGGCCATAGACCATCTCAATAGAGCCTTGTAACTATTGGAAAAGGCTCATTCTAAGGTAACAAAGTTTCAGGTGATAATACACTAATAGAAACAAGTATATCTGCCAGTAGATTTAAACTTTAAATCTGTTTACCTGTTGAACAGAGTCTGGACTTCAGACCTCTTCTCCTTATAGATGGTCTTGTAGCCCTGAATGAAGGACAGGTAGGACTTGGGTGTGACGTGGGTGGACCGTCTGTATCTAGATTCAAATCAGATTACATTGGGTTCATTTCACGTCATATTAATACGTAGAAAAATCATTTTCACAATGTTTTAAACTTCAACTGTAATACTTGTTTGACATTTTGTGTACGACATTTATAAAAATATTTATCATAGTTAGGTAATGAGGGTGGATTAGGAGAAGCAGTCAGTGTAGTAAAATGCTGTACCTCTGGAAGTAGTCCACACACTTCTCTGCCACGCCATCCTGAAAGGAACCCATGCACTGAACGACTTCATTTTTAACCTGTGCTGAGCATTCGATGTCATAGACTGACAGGAAGTGCTCAGAAACTGAAGGACAGAAAGATGAATGAGGGGGAACGAGAGAGAGCAGGATTAAGGAGGACAAAAATATAGAGTGGAGAGAGAAAAATGGTTACACAAACGAGATTGGCAATTGTAAGCATAAATCTATTCAAGCATTTTTTACTGCTCAATGCTCTGACATGCTGAAAGTAAAGTGATTATTTTCTAAGAGAGAATGGCAGCGTAATTGCATGGGACATTATGGATTATTGGTTACATGTATTATTACAACATCTGTGTCATCTGTTCTTCTGACTGAGAAAAATGAGTAATGGACATTAAGAGACAGGGGAAGAGCAGGGGATAGTAGGAAAATATTGACATTTTCGCAATTCATTTTCTTAAAGCAAACTGACATGTTAACGATGGATGTGATGCAAGGGACTAATTTTAAGGACAATATGAACTGCGTAGATCTGATATACCTTAAGAATTATATATGCACATGACATTTATAAACAGCTTTATGAAACAACATCCATAAGATTGATAATATACATTAATAAACAGAAAAATGATTGAAAACTGTAGTGGGACTTGAAGTAATTAGAAGCACAAGGGACACATTCTTAATAAGCTGACCGAGTGATAAATGACTGTTGTTATCCGATTTTGCAACACTGACAATAATAACAGCAGCCGGGCTAAACGAAGAATAAACTGAAAGGGATATATACATACAAGGAAACAATTCTACCATTATAATTAATCGATTGTCTCTTAATGTACCTGCAACAAGAGCATCTTTTGGCCACCTACTGAACCAGTCCATGGTGCAGCCGGATATCAGTGCTGGAAACTTAAGCGCCCGGTTGCGGAACTTTTCCCCAACAGGTGAGAAGCACAGAATAACGTGGAGATTATTTCGGACACGTGACATGAAGTATTCGTATAAGTTTTCATTGGTCGGAGGTCGCCTGGGAAACTCCCGTTTCATAACCGGGATGAGATCACTGAGGATTTCGTCAATCTCATCACGAGCAAATAGGTTGGACACCTGAGGTAAGAAACACACGAAGACACACAACCATTAAATTGAATCATCCGTCCATCTCGACCCTCTCCTCTCTATCACCTGGTTTCAGTTTCAGGTTAAACTAAGTCATTTTAGAAAACATAGAACTTCTCTCCAATTGTGCATGCCGAGGAAATGCATCTGTCACTTGAATATATTAGGTATATAAGCATTATATTGAAGTATTGATTATTGCTATTGATTAATACATGTTCTGAGAAATTGACTCATGCTATTTTAGAAGTTACCTGGCTAACAGAGTAATCATGCTTAGCGTAATATCCCACGTATGGACTTGTTTTGTTTTTGGATGGCAGCTTTCTGACTGATGAACATTGTAAACAAAACCAATGTTGACATTCTTTGGAGTTTCCTATGAATATTGGAGCATCTTCTTTTTTAGGTTTTTATGTGTGGCTTCTTTTTGCAATAAACTAAAAAGAATGTGGTATGTGATATGGTATGTTAGATTTTGTGATAATTTTGTATCAAATGTACCTTGTCAATTGACTTGATAAAAAGCAGCTGCTGAATAAATTGTATTTAAAGTAAAGCACTGTTTCTTATTTATATTAACTTACAGTGGCTCACGACTGACACTGTAGTATTTTGGGACATGTTTGACTTTTTTCCAGTTGATTAGGCACTGAGCTGCAGGCACTGCTCATCCTCCCCACACTGCTTTGGCCTAAAAATCCTCACTAAAACACAACCTCTTTGTCTTTGACTTGTGGGGATAGTGGTAGTGCACACTCTCACATTGCTTTTAGCGCCTTTTCACTAAATCCCTAGTTACCAACAGAGAGACTGAACAAGTAACAGAAAGGACAGAGCAGGGAGAGAGTTTAGGAGGGGCATGAGGTGTTGTGGTTCGAAGCACCATGTCTGGAACATCTGCTGGGTTTCTCTCACATAAACAACAACCTCACACCAACCTCACTCTTCCTTTATTCATTTCTCATCTCTGTTAGTGTCTCTCACACATAGTCATCCTAACACGTCTGCGACACAAACTTCTCTCTCCCTCCAACATACCAACCACAACACATAAACCTGTCACCTGCACACAAACAACACCCAGACACACACATTCTCCCAAGTGCTCCCCACTTCTATTTACCTCCCTTGGTAAAACAGCTGCTGCATTAAGTGTTATTTAGAAAGGGAGGTATAGGAGGAGGGTAAGCAGATTGAAAGGAGGAGCATAAAGGAAGAAAAGATGAAGAAATACATAGAGAAGAGGAGGTACAATTGAGTGGAAAACAGGAGGTTAATGACAGTGTTGGGGAAGCTACTTTGCAAGCGTAGCTTGTAAAACTACATGTAGTTCAGCCTGGCAGTAGTTTGAACAAACTAAATTTCTACCCCTGGAGAAATGTAGTTTGTAAAACTACTGCTAAAAAAAGTAGCTTTAGCAACTACTTATACTCATTATACTCACTTAACTCAATCAACATATGGTGTATATGAAACTAAATATAATAGCCTACAAAAAATTCACATGCCAGCAGAAATATTCCTCTCAACTCAAGTTTTATTTTTTAAAGAACAAAAGCTGTCATTTTTGGTCAACATCACAGGAACTTCAGAGGCACTAACACTTAGGCACTAGGACTAGATAACAGGGCAGAATCGCTTGTTAACATGACACATGAGCAATCTCTCAAAGTTTTTATCAGACAGCCGGTTCCGTTTGGCACTAAAAACATCTTTGCACTGCCTTCCTTGGCACAATGAGCCGCCCACTCTGTGAAGCATTTGAGTGCTGGCAAGGCAAGCCAATCAGAGGCAGTGTTTGCTTAGCATGTCATGACATGTTTCATGCCTTTTTTAAAAGAAGAAAAAAATAAAATGTATACTATATTGGTCTTTTTTTTTAATAAAAAAAATAGTTCATGTTATTGGCCAAAATTGTAGTTTGTAAACTGAGTAGTTAAACTACAAAAAATTACCCAAAAAGTAGTTGAAATACTTGCAGCACAAAATATGAATGTAGTTTAACTACCAGCAAGCTACAGCAAATTGTAGTTAAGCTATGTAGTTCAACAACATGTAGTTTATGTCTCCCCAACACTGGTTAATGATAAGATTTCTGTTTGAGGTCCAGCGTATATTAAAAGATACTAAACATAGTAAAACTCATCTTGTCTATTCAAGGGCATGCTGTAAAATGAGAAAAAAAAGGGCTTGTTCATGCAACACTTTCCATTGAGGAAGACGTTCCTTTATAATTCGGTGGCCTGCTCCTTCTGGTATTAATAATGTATCCTGAAGGGAGAAGAACTCCCTACAATCTACATAAAGAACAAATAATAGTCGTTTTTTACACAGGGCAATAAACCGCCAATTGGCCGCCCTTTTGCCGCCTCCATTTCTATGTAAACACGAGGCGTAAATGTGCCGGCCTCTGCGTGAGATGGGCGGAGGTGTCGATGACGAGCACTGCTGTGCAGGCCACCGCCGGGGAGTTTGAAAACCAGGAAACAGCTGATAACAGCAGTCAGTCCATCACTTCATCCGCGGACCTCAACATGAGCAATTGGAAAGCCGCTGAGATCCAGGAGATGCTGCGTCTTCTCGGTCTCTGTAGCTGGCAGCTGGCGGAGCAGTTTGGCTGTGTCGCTAGCTGTCAGCTAACTGTGAAAGTGGCCGGAAAACTACAAACGGTCGCTACTTTCAAATTAAAAGCCCCCCGCTAAGAACCCAGTTCCAAACTCCAATGGGGTGCAATATAAAGCTCTTATTTTGAAGACAAACTCGTTATCACTGTTCACTGCCCAACTTCGTGCTTCACGTCACGTGACGTGTTTACACCTACCCCAGAGGAGGCCAAGTGGCGGCTTTTGGAAAAGGAGGAATATTAGGCCTCGTGTTTACAAAGAGAAGGCGGCGATTTGCCGGCCTTACATTGGAGCAAATGTGCCGCCTTCTCTGTGTAAAAAGGGCTAATGAGAGGACTTCACTGTGTGACCCTACAGACTGTTGAACAGAGGTTTGTATCCATTAGCAAGGCTGCACTGCCCTCTGGTGGAGAAGGCCTGTCCACTCAAAAGTGTAGAGAGTCAAGCTTTTCTTTCGTCATTTAGCCATAAAAGCACCATTGATTTGCACCGAATTTTCAACAAAGTGTCATCGTGCCTTGGAGCACAATTAGCCAAAGTTTTGGGGTAATCGGACTGTATTTGGTGAAGATATGCAAGACTGTCTGTTTTGACAACAATATGCAGGAATTTGTTCTGCTATATTTTGGCTGTGTTTTGGACTATCACAATTCTTTTGACAAATTTCTGTCAGGAGGGTCCACAGACGCTACATGCAAAGTTTGGTGCAAATTGGTGAAATCGCCTAGGAAGAGTTTGAAAAAGTAAGTTTTTCATTTCTGGCCACCCCTATGAATTTCATTGACATAAATGTTATGGTGTGGGCACAGTGCCAAATATTATATTAGACTGCCACCAGAGTGCCACCTAGTGGTGGATTGGTAAAACCTTCAACAGATATCCTCAGGAGGGCATTGGCAATGATTACACCAAGCCTCGTGTCAATCCGCTCAACCGATGTGGAGCTCATGGGGAAGTACTAACCTGAGTTTCATATCATTCGGACACACCAATGTGGAGATATGCATCACTTCCTGTTTAGAACGAAATCTGCAGGAAGTTGTTATTTAATAACTTGAATATTCTTTGGACTATCAAAATTCTTTTAATAACTTTTTGTGAGGAGGGTCCACAGAGAGTGTGTGCAAATTTTCGTGCAAATCGGCGAAATTGCCTGGGAGTACTTCGAAAAAGTTGGTTTGCACCATTTTGCGAATAGGTGGAAATGGGCCTATACCACGAGACTCAGCACAATTCACTGAATGCATGGATATAAGGCTTTTGAATGTGCGACAAAGTATATTGGAGATATACTTTCCTCTATTATAGAGCCACCCAGTGGTGGAAATTCATGACGACAATAGATTATAACATTTTTCGCCAGGTGTGACGTATATTCCAAGTTTGATGAGTTTTAGGGTATGTTCAGGCAGTGAAAAATGCAATCATTTGTGGGGATAAAAAATAATAATTTGAAAAACAATAGGGACCTTGCAGGTTCCCTGCTCGGGCCCTAATAAATAAGTACTGCGCTTGCATGGCTGGCATCATTGGTTAAGGTGACAGGACACAACCACAAGGTGAAGAGGATGGTGATGCACAACTCAACCAATGGGAACAAAATATGTGAACATCACTCATGTTGCATCACACATTTTTCTTTTCACAGCCAGCATCAAAAATTACAGATGAGAAGATAAAATTTATGAAAGCGAAAAGATTTGTCTATTACTCCGGCAGATGGGGAACTTCATATAATGCTCTTTGCTTATGCTCAGTATTAAGATGCTAATATAAAACAGGGTCTGTTTTCACAGCTTGTTGCCCCCACAGAACATAAACATTCAAGCACAGGGAGCGGGGAAGAGGCGGGTGAAAGCAGCAAGACTCCTGTGTCAGCACAGAGCAGTAGTAGGAGGTAGAAGCTTAATGGAGAAGTAACTGGGGGCGAGATACTGTTTAAAATTTAAATAGCTTACATTAGAAGTGAATAAAATAGTGATCAGTTTGCTTGGTCCTGTCAGTTCATACCTGGCAGGAGTTCCTGCTCAGTAGTCTTTCTACTTTTCCATCTTGGCAATCAATGGTCCCTTTTTCTTTGATTGTGACTGCATCTTTGGTGATAAGGTCATTGCTGTGGTGTGTTGTAGAACTGTTCTTCAACAAGAAGATCAAGAAAGAACGAGGGGGAAAAAAATGAAGGTAGGTGGAGAATAGATAGGAAGAGCAAGCAAGGGGGGACAAGGATTATCTGAAGAGGTGGTGTGAAGGACATAAAGACAAGAAGGAAGGCTTAAAGGCACATGAATATCTAGGAGAAAAGGAAGGACGGAAGATGAAAAAGGACAAAAATTATGTGTCGGAATAGAGAGTACAAATTAAGGGAGAGAAAGGAAAAGAGAGGGCAAAAAGGGAGAATGGTAAGACAAACAGGAGGTAAACCATACAATGGGGAAAGAGGGAAAGGATTACCGTGTAAGATAAAAGGGGGGGGAGAAAAGGTACTTTAAAAATGCACCACCATTTGCCCTAGTTACAACACAATCACTAAATTCAGTAAAATGGGCAATGACTGATCCTGGGTCTGAAGCTGAGTATTGTGCAGCACTTGACCTTGAGGCTACCTGCTCCAACCTGCTGCTGTTACCGAGTAATACATGAAACATGTAATTCTGCAGCTATAGTGTAGAGAGCAACAGTACAGAGAAGACGTAGTTGTATCTGTCTCTTCTGTCCATCAGTTACAGCTTCAATTTATTATATCCAAAATCGATGGGAAAAACAATTGTGAAATGCTATCATATTGACAGGGAAAATGCAATTTCCTTTTTAATCTGATTGAATCGAAATGCACTGCTCATATTGCAGGTGAAGACGGCATGGCTTTCTCTTCTAGGAGGCTGCTGTCGCTGCCTTAGTATAATCATCATGAAATCTTTATTTCACTCATGGGCGAATTGCTCGCTGTCAGTTTCAGTGGTGCAACAAAAGTATAACTGAAGCTTTGGTGTATGACAGACTAGATGGTGTCAATGCAAGTATCTGAGTTTTGTGTATCCCAAGTAGGCTTTCCCTCATACTAAAGTGTTTGTGTTGATTATCAAAACTGACATAAAAAACACAGATGTGCTGCCAGAGCATTCATTAAAGTGTAATTAAGCAGGAAAGCAAATCTGATTGCAATGATATTACACTAATAAGCAAGACTTACATCTAAATTATATGGAAATGTACGCGTCTACAGCATGCACTGGGAAATGTTTGGTTGAATGAACTAAATATTTCCCCCACCTGATATCATCAAAAGTAACAGTTACTTAAGACTTTCCCAACAAACATGCCTAAATTTTTTAATAAAGGCTGAATTTGTACTGAATCCTCAAGCCACATGTCCCACTTAATATATGTGTAGTCGTAGTATCACACACCAAACTGGCTGACCTGTTGGATCAGCACATGCTATCTGTGCGTGTGACCACCTGATTAAAACAGTGAAGATGGTGAGGGTCATTAAGTCTTCTTCCCCGGCTGCAGAAAATCTAGGACATCTTACAAAAACAATCTTAAAAAAGTTATCTTTAATCGAGGAAGAAGCTCATGCCCCCACATTTAAGTATATAAAAGAATAAACTTTCTGGGATTGAGTTGATGGCAGGCAAAATACTTGGCAAACCCCCGAAAGCCTTTGGCTCAACTTTTTACAAGGAGGAAAGGAATAAGGTGAGGAGTATCCTGAAACAAATCTCCCATCCACTCTTCAGCCAGTTTGAGCCTTTTTAGTTCTGGGAGGCACTATAGAATCCCTCTGGCTACTAAAAATGCATTTAATAAGTCCAAGTGCCATCAGCATTGGTAACTCTTTTTGTTGTCATCTCTTGAGTTTTGGTGGGCTGAAGATACATTTCCAAACTGATGGACAAAAAAGATCTATTCTGTTTTAATCTAAATTTACTAAATTTTAATCTAAAATACTGCAACTTCCTTTATTGTGCAACTGACTGTCTCCACTTAGGCTGATTTAAAAAGCAGCTGCATACCTTATTTAGTTTTAGGAAAATCTTAGCCCCTCATCCTGTCAAGTAGTTTTGAAAATAATTTAACATCTAATTGCTACGTCTAAGGCTACACATGGCCTAATGCTGACCTATCTTCCTTCGTGTGTGTTCCCTTTGAGCCAGAAAACAGATTTTTGTGATTCTTCCTACCTCAAAGCACCAAACCAAGGGGGTTTTGTGAGGGCCCTTCAGAACCTCAAGCTAGCATCAATGTATTTGACACATTTAACATGTTCACATCAAATATAAGTTCATCCTCCAATAAGCAAGCATTCATGCATGTGTGTTTTTTGTGTTTTTTATCCATGTGTGTTCTCCTGACCTCTCCAGATGACAGGACATTGTTCATGTACTCGAGGAAGGACTCGTCTTTGATTTCATTGTCAGTAAAGATGAAGCTGACGCCTTTGCCGTTTTGGCCAGCCGTTCTGTACAAACCCTTCAGGTCATCCATCAGGTTGGCTGTGTTGTATGAGCTGGCAAAGAACAGAATGCATCAAATAAATATGGACTTCTGATTATTTATTTTCCATGTCTGCTATTGTCAGACTGAGTAAAGTTGACAGGGTAAAATGATAAAAAAGGAAAAATGTGTGTGGAATATATTTTACTTTCAGAATGATACTGTCTGAGTTAGGCATGATATACTGTTTGAAATCAGTGCAATATCGCACTGTGCAACAGCATTTTTCTTTCTGACAGCCAGAGCATCTGTGTGGCAGGCAAAGTTCAGTGCATTGCTAAAACATACAGTAAGTTGCTTCACTCTAATATTAAAGTAAATATCATTACAAAAGACATCTTTAAATCTTTTATGATCAAATTATACTAAATGGTAATATGCCACCCTGTCTTTGAATATGGATATACTGCATGGTGTGTTTACATTAAAAGATTTAATTATTAACAGACTTGTAGCACTGTGTGTATGTGTGTTTGTGTCTGCAAACATCGAAAGATTTTCAAGTTGCAGATGCTTTTATTAAGGTAGTAAAAAGAAAAAGGTGTGAACATAATATATTTCTGTCTTATTGGTAAAGAATAAGCAGTGTCCTTGTTGCTTGTTTTCAAATGTGCCTCCATCTGTTTTTGTATGTGAACTTGAATGAATTATAGCAAGTGAGTTGAAATGTAAGCAGTAGTGTGAAAGTGGAAAATTAATGGGTGGAATTAATGGCATGAAAACATTGAGACAGTGAGAATCTAAATGCTAAAAACTCTGTCGTCCTAACCTTGTTACTCTGTTGTTAGAGTTTAAAGGGATAGTTTATATGAAAGGATTGCAGAGAATAAGTGTTGAATGAAAAATAGAGATGTAGCTGTACTGGATGTGCATGCAAAAGAGAACTGGCTGTATTTGTAAAAAAGAAAAAAAAAACACAAAGAAGCAGAAAAAAGAAATATCAAGCTGCCCGTTTTCTCTAGAGAGGGTTGTGCAGCCAAGGGGAGAAACACAAGGCTCATTCATATTAATAGCAAACACTAAAATCTGTTAGGAACAGAGCAGACGGGAAATATGACAGCAACAAATGCACATGGGGACCGAGGGAGAAAAAACATTTGACAGGTTGGAGGAGCGAGAGAAAGGCCAGAGTGAGACACAGAACAATGAGGCAGACAAAGTGTAGGACAGAGCCAGCAGAGAAAAATGACTCAGTTGAAGCAAGGACAAGTTTTTCTTATTCTGATGAATCAACTGCACTTAAAATAGTCTTAATGATATAGTTTGACTGAGAAGACGAGCGGCCAGCACTTTAAAGATACTATACAATAAATACTAATCAGATCCCATTTCTTATAGAATGTATTCCTGGCAATTCATTCTGATTGCAGCTACTGAAAGATTATTGATTAATGTTTTCAAAATCAACATTCTCTTTTTACAGGTGGATTTGTTTAGTTTTAGTTTTTTCTACGGTGACTTAATATTTGTCAAGACCCCAGGAGTGACATCCTCTTGGTATTTTTGCTACACAAAACAATTAACAAAAACTGGTTATAGAATTTAGTCTGAAGACATCCACTCCAGAATGTGACTTTCAAAACTGATGGGCCGTTAACAACCATATGTTGTAGATACAATCAAGGCTCAATCAATTATGTTTCT
>OMLP01043119.1:12997-23494 GCA_900302685.1 Spondyliosoma cantharus | reverse complement strand
TTATGTTTCTACAATGTTTATATCTTGTTTCAACTGCATTAAAATGATGGAGAAATATGTTTTTTTCCAAAGCAGCTGAAGTTCATCTTAAGTCTGAAAATCAAAAGAATGATTGTTGGCAGCCTTTCTGTGTTCATGCTGGTGATGAGAATGAAACAGATCACTGGTCAATATTCCTTTTACAGCCTACATGTAATGATGACTGTCTGGGAACAACAGACTATAATGAGCAAAAATAAAAAATAAAAGTAAATAAAAAAAAATATATTATATATTATTATCTGGTTATAATTAAAACTAAGCATTTCGAAATTTTGGCTAAGGTTAAGGTGTATGGACATGAATACCTCCTGTGTTTATGTATTGTATGTGGGCATTACCGTGTGAGAGTAATCTGGAAGATCTTGTATCCAGCTATGAATGAGGCCAGTCTGGTCAGGCTCTGTTTACCTGAACCCCCAACACCAACCAACAAGGCATTACCTCCAGGTGTCCGGATAATCCTTGACACCTGCACAAACAAAACCATACGTACACACAAAACTAGGATTAAAAAAAAGGATTGCAGATATGTAACACGCTGTGAGTAAGAAAAGGAGAGAAATAAACAAACAAGGTAGAAGATAGTGGGAGATTCCGTCTGAGTGCAAGTGTTTCAAAGCCCTATATATTAAGTTGTTTTGGGCTTGAAGGCTGTATATGAGCACATCTAGGGAATCCAAATGCAAAAAGCTTCACCAGTTATTAAAAAAAAGGATCATTTGTTTATCAGGTAGCCAGACACGGAAATCCAATGGGATCGTCTTATCTCAAGGCTATGTCTCTGGGATTGTATTGAGTTTGGTTGAGGGTATGACATTTTGTTTTTAATGAGTTACACTTTGAAGATATGATAAAGGTCTTGTCATTGTTATTGAGTTGTGTACTTGCCTCATCCTGAATGTTTCCAACAATGATTCAAACCTAGAGATATCTGTAATTGTAATCAAGATAATGGTATGTTTCTCTTGGTCAGTTGTTGCTTCTGGGTAAACACCAGACGATGATAAGTCAGAGTGAGGAAGGAAGTCAGAATATGACTAAACATTATACTTTTCTGTCTGAGTCATGTCACTTTTTACACTTTTTGTTCTTTTCTGTGAAATAGAGAGCTTGTGATATCTACTCTTGCTAATATTACCATTTATTTGTATTGTGGCTAGACTTTGAAGTACCTTGACCAGATGTATCATAGCATCCTGAAAGAAGACCATATCCATGCCAGTGCCCCTGATGCTCTCATTGTAATGGCTCAAGAACATGTTCAGACGCTCCTTTAAACTCTCAAACGACTCTATAGGCTCGTACACTTTGGGCAAATCAAAGTCTGAATCTTCTGGCTCTTCCCCTGTGAGGAAATAACATTTTAAATTAAAATGATCATAGTTGTGAGATATAATACAGCGACACTGTTGAAATGGTCAAGTTCCAAGTCTTTGTGATGGATCAGTACCTGTAGCCTCAGGTGCGTCTCGTAGAAAGTCGACAAAATAACTGTCTAGCCCACAGTCAACTATCTTCTTGTGCTCCTCGCTGAGCTCCACCTCTACCAGCTTTACCGAAGCCTGGTCAAACCACTCCACATCTTCAGGCATGGTGAATCTGTCAGCTATCACACGTTTGCATTCGTGCTTCCACAGTGCCAGCAGCACCTGGAAAAATAAATATTTTTATTCAGGTCTATTGCTCACGAAGATACAGAGAGCATTGTCAATGACCTATAACATTGATGTGGAGAAAGTGTTAATCGTTTATGAAAGTCTAGTTTGATGGCAATGTAAAAAAAGATTCAAAAACACTGAGCAGAGACACACTACATAATTTACTCACACTGATATTCATTAAGCCAGACATTGATTAGATGTATTGATTGCAACAATTGTCCACTTACAGCAACCTCACCATGAAGTAAAACTCTGAGAAAGTTACATTCATTTATATTCTATATTGTTGTATTCTCTTGGAGTGATTCAGTTTATTCTAGTCTTGCCAGACATCTCTCTGTCTCCAGAGTTGAGGTGGCAGCCTCAGCAGGGATGTTGAACATATTTGCCTCCACTCTGAGGCAGCCTTAGGTAACAAGATATATTTCATTGTATTAAATTATTCAGTGCGGCCACAAACCAACAGAGAGTTGGCCACCTCAGCAAGAATTGAGCTTGCAATGCCAGAATTGTCTATTCCTTACTGCCAACAAGCTCTTCTGTCTCTCTCCACTACTGTAAATATATATCATGTATACTAGATCGTCCATATAAGTAGGGGTTTTGATCATTCTCTGTGAGGCTCTCTATAGTACTCTCGTCTATTATACAGTACCGTACTACATTGCATTACATTGTGTTACTTCTCTCTATGCTCTGTTTAGAATCACACAAGTAACTGGACTACTGGGAGATATTATGTCCAAGCACTACAATAACCTGGTTACTGTATTTGAACTAAGGTTGGCATATGTTAAGTGTATTACATACATTAGATTATTGTGCATTTGGATGGATGTCGCATTGAGAGACTTACAGGCCTTTATATTATAGTGCTATTGTTAGTTGAACTTCCGATTAAATTATTTTACATTACTATTGTCTTACCATTATTGTTTGAATTCTGTCATATAATAGCATTGTTGTAAAATACTGTATACATGGTCATGTAATCAGTTTAAACCAGTTGTAATGTAGCCATGTTAGCCATCTTCCTTAGTTACATGACATTTTAGAAATTAAGTTATCCCAAAAAAAGTAAACTACTGTACTGTACAGTACTGTGTCCTCACCTGAACAGAGTTCACCACTTCAGCGTTGGTATTGAGCATGCCTTGCCAGATCCTGGAGAGATCCCTCAGGTTGAAAATGTAGTGGAACTTGGCTGGAGTCGGAAGCATCTTGACTTTTGTCAACTGCCAGAGACGGCGGGTCAGAGACACTAAGCGGCATACTGTGCTCTGAACCTCACTGGTGAAACCACGACGTGCAGAGAAGTGGCCCACACCAATTACACCTATGTAATAAGGTCCAGGGTGGGTTAGTTGTAAGATTGAAGATGGGAAAATGACCAAAACACATCATATTTATCCATATATTAATATAATACACAATTAATACTGGGGTCACATTATTAATACTTACATGCAATACCACAAATTACATTGCAAGGAAAATAGACATTTTATTATTTATTGCCTTAGTATAAATAATATTTAAGTTGGAAGGTGGAAGTTGGCAATTCAGCATCATTAATATCAATGCTGTTTCTTAAAGGTTAAGTTTGACAGTGGAAAATTGGAAAATCCCCTTGAAGATTTTTTTTTTTTCCCACAGACAGGCTCAGACTGATATCGTAAGTGTCCGACAACATAATGATGATTTTTATTTTTTTATTTTTTTTTTTTTTTTACAGAATAAAATCCTTTATGTTTAACCATAAACAGCCACTATCACTCTCACCAAAGCCACCAGACTCAACAGCCATATAAAAATAAAACTCCAACCCATCTTAGTTCCAGCAATTGTCAACTCTGGTGTGTTTGAAATAACCTCTTTCACTCATATTATGGGGAAAACAGTCCTGGTTGATAAAAAAAAAAAAGAAATCACAGATCTTACCCTTTAACATTAAGCAAACTTTTTAGTTCCGTACATAATTCAGTAATGATTTCATTGCACTCCTTCTACTCACCAAATATCTTGTCAATGGAAGCATTGGAAGGCAGGGTACAGTTAAAGATGGAGAACTGCCTTTTCAGTCTCTGTGGGATGTCATTACGACCTCCTCCTGGATGGATCATAGCTGCCAGAAACTGAACGTCCACAATATTGGTGAACTCTCCCGGTTTCTCCAGATTGAAAAATCCATTTTGCTCCATGAGCTGCCTGACAATCTCATTTGTCACCTATGAAGAAGAGGCTTATTTGTTATAAGTTCATGTTAGCATTCTACTTTACCCTTATCATCAGTTTCTATAACTATTATTTAATTAGGAAACAATATGTGTAACATTGAATTGCCTAATAAATGAAAAAATGACTTGAACTGAAATGGAAAAAACTAAATAACTAGACATTAGTTACTAACCGAGGAACATGAAAGGGAATGTTTTGGTATTTCAGTTTAAATTGAATTGATGTTATAATAATCCCAAACCTGATCTCCCCATTCATTGATGACAGGCATGTTGATATCATCTATAAAAATGGACATTTTCTTTCCAGCAGGGGGTCCGTAAGTGGTCCCCATCCTCTTGTCCACATAGCTCTCTACTGTCCTCTAAAGCAGAAAAGGAGGAGCGAAGAACACAAATAGGACAACACATATGGTGATGAAAAAGGCAGCTAAAAGTTGGAGGGAGAGAAAGTAAGTTCCACTCATAATCCTGATTAACAGCTTGATCAATGTGCCCCTTAGCCATGCACAGGACAGAGAAAGCGTTCCTTCCTTCAGCCTGCACATGATTAATAAGACCGGACAGCAATTAATATTACTTCACAAATTCATGATAATCTATGACAAGTTAACGCAGATGTAAAGCATCTTCTGATGAAACTGCAAAGAATGAACCTAAACTAATTAAGAGTAGAGGAAACAGATGGTTCTGCTTTACCTGGAACATGAGTGGTGTGGTGGCGGAGGAGAAGTTAAGACTCTTTCCAATGTGGGTCTCAGGATCATACTTGGACATGTAGCCCTTGATGATAACAGTCTTGGCTGTTCCTTGCTCTCCGATTAACAAAACAGCCTGGGAAAATGTTTAAATGTTTTTTTATTTTGGTAAAGATTTATGTGAGACTAAACTCAAAGGCAGAGAGAATATACATTCCATGGAGTGTGAACCTGAAATGGGAGTCAACTATTTAGCTGAGCTTGAAATTTAATCTGTTGACTGAAACTATGTTTGTTACTGTGCACATTCAAACCATTATAAATTAATGAACATGGAAGCAGCATAACAGAGGACATATGCACTCAAATGTCAATACAGCCCTCTCAGGAAAGAGAAATAGGACAAGAAAGAGACACCTTTCAGCCCTACTGAAGTATTGTGTGCAACTAATGGAGGCTGAAGATAATTCATTTAGCCCCGCCTCTACATATTGATCACTGTTTAGTAATGAATGTTAATTAATCATTATGAGAACGACAAATTATTTTGTATGGATCCATTTGTCAAAACAATGTGCTAGCCTATGACACAGGCTTATCTACAAGTTTAAATTTCAGCAAGCAAGAGGTGAAAGAGCTGCAAATTCAATAAAACTGTCTATAATATGTAGGGGCTTCTTCTAAGATCAGCGGCATGGGAGGATTACATTTTAATACCTGAACAACTGATTCTTAATGGTAAAGTCTGTGGTAATAAGACAAAACTAACAGAAGGCTTGAGTTCATTTAAATAATCATGCTACATGAACTGTACCAGCCATATAAGCTATTGATATGGACCTTTATCAAAGCTTAACATATTGAAACAAAGGTTTTCAGATCAGTATATTTTTGCTCGCAATTTAGATCCATCAGCCTGTGGGGGACCAAAAAAAAGCAATCAAGGTAAATGGAAGTGAGGGAGCTTCCAAAATGAATAAAAATAAATAAAATCTCACCCTGACACAAAGCAACTCTTTGCAAACAAACACACTTGCATGTAGAAACTCCCCACTCTCCCTCTGTGGCATCACAAATCTGAATGACTCTCACATACATGCATACATACAAATTCACTATGATGAATGCCACGAGGTGGAGCATCTGACGGGCTCTTAAGTAGAGTATCGACCACAGTACTTCTAAGCTGGTCTTTTAAAAGAGCTGTTGCTGCATCCAGCCCTGCTGCTATGTTATTGATCTTGAATATGTGCATGTGTGTGTCTACTCAGCTGTATCCAGGAATAAATTAATTATACACTGAGAGGAGAAGAGATTAAACTGGCGATACCCTCTCTAAAACACTTAACCCACATCATAACCCTTAAAGTAGCTATGAAGAGGGATGTATATATACTAAATATCCCTGTTCATGCCATCTTTTGAGATCACATGTCGCTAAAAACATGTCATGTCAGCACATCAAGCAGGCACACCCGAAACATTTCTTTATACTATTTTAGACTTTTTTGAACTCAAGTTAAAATGACCCCTTTCCTAGATGCTAATGTTTGACTGGCAGTCCAAGGCAGTAATTGTCTTCTTTCAGCAAATCTCACCTTGCCCTGCTTGGCAATAGTCTGAATCAGGAAGTCAGTTCTAACATTGTCGACATTGGGGACCAAGATGGAGCTGTACTCTGGGGTGAATTCAGATGGATAAACATACTCCTCCACTCTGGTGCTCCAGTGGACCCACTGACCTGGAAGAAGAACAATTGTGCATGCATTACAAAGATGGACTGTGGTGTAGAGATAAGTTCAAAACATTAAACAGACACCAAGTTTTCTTCCAGTTTGAGAAATATATTTATATTTCAGGATAAATGCGCAGCCTCTGCCAAAATAAAGCACAGCATGAGGCATAATGCTTCTGGTCGTCACAGAGCAGCTTTGATATTTCCTGGCAGCAAGTCTACAGGTGATATCATCTGTTTATCAATGCATGCATACCATCTGCAGTGACATGGTAGTCGAACATGGTGTCTTCACTATCAGGAGGAATGTTTGGCAAGTTTAGACGGATACTCTCATTTCCTCTGAGCCAGACCTCCATCTTTCTCCGATCGTCCAGTTCAAGTAAGGCTCCGGTGCTCCACATCAGGGCAAAGACATACAGCCGCTCCAAGTGCTCTCTGGATAACTCACCGCACTGCTCCTGTAGAGTAACGCCTATTTTAGATCAATGCCTTCAAAAAAGCAAACTTAGGGAAAAAAGAGGTTTATTGACCTAAACACAAAAATAATCATGTAAAACAATTATTTCATCAAGAATAAAGCTTTGCCAACCATTTGGTCTTGAATTAACTATTACTGATCAACACTACTGCTAATAGAATGATGGTTACACCCCAGTGACCTTAAAAAGGAGCAAGAGCGAAGGACAAAACGTATTATTGCTGGTTTTATGCCTATACATAGGGCTTTCAGTGGGTGGTATAAAGATGTTGGTGGGATTGAAAATTGAGCAAAAATGTTCTTTTATTTTTTCACATGTTTATGCAGTACTCAGCGTACATCTTACATTACAGCTGTTTGGGGTCTTTCTTAGATCAGCACATGATTCAAAACTCCTTTTTCCTAATCTTGGCGGTATAAATTACCCTCTTCTAATATATACGTGTGCTATCTGAGAACCGTCTGTCCCATGGATGGGAATTCCGAACAGTTGTAACTTCACTTTTGGTGGTATGAGACCCTGTAGCATGTTGATGCACTGCATGATGACGAATGCCTCGAGCATGTCCATCTTGAACTCAAGTGACTGCACACTGAAGCGGTAGAGCTCAGAGAAGGAGGAAGAGAAGAGTTCCCTCAGCACCTCTGCTTCCTGGGGGGAGCGCTTCTTCAACCAGCCCTGAGAACAACAACAGCATCATTGTTGTTAAAGATTTTATGAATTACATTAGTGTCAAACAACACAGGTTTTATGAAGTGTTAACAAAACATTGGCCGAGCTGTATGATGTGTTTCTTTTCTTTTTACATGAAAAAGAGTCCTCTGAAGATAACTGATACCATTGATAATTGATGATTGATATTATCCAAATCTGGGTAATTTTGAAATTATTTGCTCCATAAAGCCTTTTTTTCCATTTAAATTGAGATAATGCTGAATAGAGTATCAGGTCTGTGTCAGTTTGGAAACCACTGACCCAAATATAGCAGTGAATGTCAATTAACACTTTTTTAGCCAACGGCACCTCTTCAAAGAGGATCTTTTTTTGTTATGGCACACAACTCCCAATATAACATTCATATATGTTCACAGACGCTTTTCAGTTTCAAAATCTTAGACTTAATGTTACAATAATTTAATCCAACTAAACAACATTGTATTATAATAAACAAATGTCAAGTTAAGCAACTAATGAAATAGGCCAAGTGCTTCTCCAAAATTAAAATGAGCTTCTACAAACAAAACAAAACAAGGTTGCAGGGATTTCCATGGGACACGTGAGCCTTCTGTTGATCTGGTGAGACCATAACCTGTGGGTCTGACTCCACCGACAGGTGGTTTCTTATCTTGTATTCATATATACCTGGGTTGGGAGAGCCATGTCCTGTTAAGGTGTTAGCAGAGTCGTGTTCAGTCTGATTTTAGCTTCTTTGTGTGGACTCTGAGAGCTGAGGTGTTTCTGCACATCTTTGAGCTCTATCAAATCTTTCCATCACTTGCTTACACTTGCTAATGAACAGGAGCACTACATTTGTGCTCCTGAAAAACTCCCAAGCAGGAATGCAAGCCACTGATCGAGATGCCATACTATAAATACCAAATCACAAGCATTGCAATTTTCAATGCTTGTGTAGAGAAACAAACAAATAATCAGGTTTTCATTTAGGTGATTTACCTCCAGTATAGGGCTCCAGTTGAGTACAGAAGAGCTCATGAATACCATGCCATTCCGTGAGACTGTGGCTGGAGAGGCATTGTCGATGTTATGTGGCTCAAAAACCACTTTGCAGTTGGGTGCCATGGGTATACGGTCTCCATTCGCCAGTGTAAGAGTTCTGTTGTCGTCCAAAACTGAGTTTAGGTTCTCAATCCAGATGGCATCGACGGGTCCATCCAGCACTATCCAGATGTTCTCTCCTGAAAAAGAAAATAGTGCTTTTGTTTGTTTACATGTTAATGAATATGATATGAAGCATTACCTATTGTAATTTGAAAGTGGAGAGGATGAAATGGTGTATGCATTTAGTGCACAGAAAAGGTGGCACCAGACTACTGTGTCTGCTTATTAGGGAGTTAAAATATTGCTCTGCTCATATGGTTTGGCTCTACAATATGGATAAAACCACAGGAGTCATCAGTTTGCAAGGAAACAATAGGACTGTTATTGTTATGAACATAAATTGATATATAACACCAAGATATGGCAAGAATAACAGAAAAAATAATCAAGTCCCAGAAATAGGGATGTCCCGATCCCATTCCGAGTTCTTTAACATTTAGTAAATGCTGATGCCGAGTCCCGATCCGATACTTAGCCTTAAATAATATTTGGATAATACAGCTTCATTGAGAAAAAAAGTACTTGTATCAAAGCTCTTCCTCAATAGGTTTTTTATTTTGTTGAAACAAAAGTATATACTTTCATATGGCTCTTTCTTATTCTGCATATGCAGCTCTTTTGTTACCCCCTCGCAAAACGGTCATATTGCAGATGTTACATGTCGTCGTTGGACTACTTTCGCTTTCTAATTTAAGTTATTTCCACACTGCAAACATTTTATCGACAGGTTTGTCAGAGTAACGTTAAGCTGTCAGGAAAAATCAAAAATGCTGGTCATTAATGAATGTGATAAGTATTCTTCTTTGGTCTGATTCTGGTGTTTAATGCTTCTCTGTGATCATTGATCTAAATGATTTGATCTAAACCAAAGGCTTTGCAGTTTGGACGTAGTCAAAATAATTAATTACCTACACAGACTTCATTAACACAGATCAGGCATAGGATGCTGTTGTTGTATCTGTTGAATCACATGAGTACAGCGTATACTCACTCGCTCAGGAGCCCTGTCACAAGTAAGTCATCTACTTTTCTATAGCAGATCGGCTCAAAGCACCAAGCTGCACTGAGTGGTATGATCAGTAACTAGCTGCACAAAGGCAACAGAAAAGAATATGGAATTAATTCTGCTCGAAGAAATGCGTAACAACATGAGAACATACTGTACACTGAATACGTAATTTGCATACTGACACATTAAAGCAAAGGCACGTAATGTTTATTCATAACAATGCACACATACATTTTTAATGAAGTGTGCACGATTAGGTTTGTGTGGAAAAATAAAACAGCTGTTGGTGCTGCTTTGAACTGTGGATGTCCCAAGATAATTAAACTTCTCTGCAAAGTAATAACATAGTTTTCCCAAGGAAGAAAGAAAAAAAGACAAGCCTTGATTAACAGGAGTACTAATGAATCCTTTTAGGAGTCGCTTCTTAATTCAGCAGGGATCCCTCTCATGTTTTTTCTCTATTCCTCTTATTTAACTTGGAAGAGAGGTTGCTGTTATGAAACCATGCTCCCCTATTTGCCAATTAAACAGTTATTACAGCGTGTGTAAAGCTCCCCATAGACTAAACCTCTGGTATTTGAAGATATTCAGGTTAATCCCAAAGCATGCCTAATAGGACCCATTTTTCAGTGTTACCAATAAAATAGAAAACATTTATTAAGATTAAATCGTCTCTAATTTACACAGAATATGATTTAATTTACATGAATTATAACACTGTAATAAATACTCATTTATATTAACTTCATTAATGTCAGCTCATCTCACCTCCAATGAAACCAATGCTGAGTAAA
>OMLP01043119.1:0-12977 GCA_900302685.1 Spondyliosoma cantharus | reverse complement strand
ATGCTGAGTAAACTAGTTTTCTGACCTTTCTTTGCTCTCAGCGTTTTCCTCCACAGTGTGGAGAAAATGCCATCAGTCCAGTCGTTTGTGGCAACATCCAGTCGACCAAACATCTGAGGTGCAGTGATGGCTTTGGGGTTCATGCGCATCTCTTTGTGAGGTTGACCACACTCTGATCAAGAAACACATTGCAAGAGATATTAACTTTTGTAAGGGAAGTATATCCAACACACCAAATATAAAAAAAAAAAAATAGGCTGGTAGAAAACAACAACATGCACACAGATTTGTTTGGTTTCACTTTCAGTTAAAAGGGAGAAAGTATGATTCTTTTTTTTTGTCTCTCTTCTTCTGAACAATCATCCCAACCATGCACAAAATCCTACCTGTCATAGCTCTCATCAGCGTGTGTATACAAGTTGTTTTTCCAGCCCCACTGGGCCCGAGGGCCATCATGCCATGTCGGACCCTCTGAGTCTCAAACAGTTGGATAACCTTCAGCTTCCAGGGGGGGTGACTGATCAGACCTGCATCCTCAACCTGACAGAGCACATTGTATATTATTTATAGTACATCTGCAGTTTACCATACCAAGCATTTAAGTATTTATACTATGTTGTGAATGAACACTATATTCTGGTTGGCTGGAGGTTGTCAACTGATTCCTGATAAACGCACACCTATGGAACTTCTCAACAATGCTGTAATTCAAAAAGTTAACATTTTGCTGTATTTCTTACTTTCTATTTTCTCTGCATTGTTTGCCAGTTACTTAGGTTAGGTCCTTGACAAATGGTAAATGACACTATTTGTATCCCTT
Organism: Spondyliosoma cantharus; assembly: GCA_900302685.1. NCBI lineage: Eukaryota > Metazoa > Chordata > Actinopteri > Spariformes > Sparidae > Spondyliosoma > Spondyliosoma cantharus. The sequence continues at coordinate 12,157 of OMLP01043119.1, read as the reverse complement.
TGGGTGCTATAACTTGAGGCGCTTAAGAGTGACAAGAAAGATACAGTGGTCCCACAGTCCATTAGTCTTATGCCTGATTTTGCTCAGCTTCTTTTACCCCCACTCTCAGCTTCTGTTTACTTTTTACTTCTTCTCTCTGTCTCTCTCTCACTGTCCTTTCTCTCTCTCCCTCCATCCCTATCTTCCTGTATTTCTCTGCCATTTCACTCTCCCTTACACACTCAGACAAATTCATCCTTCACTGTTCCCTACCTGATTGTCGATTGCAGCCTCTAGTTCAGGGTAGCCTGCTTTATCAAGTTGGATGCCTGGGAAGAGGTCCTCAATCAAGCTCAGGAAAAGCGGTTCATCCTCATCGATCTTACAAACACACACATGCATACAAACAGACACATGTTAGCAAAAACCCGCACAAAGCAGCTGGGAATGATTTATCTTAAATAAATGAATTTATCTATCATCTATCATTATCTTTGATTACTGACCTTATTCTTTGGTTAATTCTAGTGTTCTGCTCATGAAAATGTATATTTTCTTAATTGATCTATTCTTTAATTTTGTTTACACAATTTTGAAGATTATCTATTGTTGCTCAAGCTATCTAGTTCTGTTGTATTATATTCCACTCTAAACTGACCAGTTTCGACAAGTTCATGTCCCTGAGGACCCTCATAACGATGGTGGACTCTGTGTCATTTGGGTTGGCTCGCTTGGCTGCTCCCAGTGTTCTCAGTACTGACAGGATGTTCCGTAGGCCAAAGTCATAGTGAACCTAAACAATCACAAATAGCACTTTAGATTCATCATTATCTATTTGTAAACATCCATGTAAAACCAGCTACTCATTGAAATACATAAATATAAAATACATAAAATACATATAAATATATAGCCAGGAAGCATCACATTTTGTTTACCTGTTTGGAAAGTTGCTCCTCACACAACTTGTAAAGAGTAAAGAACTTGCGGGCCAGCTCCATGTTGTCTATAAACCCACAACTCGCCAGTTTTACCCTTATGATGATTTGGCGGTCAGGAACCATCATAGCCACGGAGCGGAAGTTGATCTTCAAATTCTCAGGAAGCTCTTGACGACCTGCATACCCTGGGTTCTGATTATACGGGAAAAGGACACAGATTTTCAACAAAAGATATATGTGCACACCACATGTAGTCACTTTGTGTTTACTCATGATGAGTATACACCAGAAAACTACACAAAATGTTAGGTTAATAATAGAACATCATTAAAGTTCGTAGCAAGCTCTATCACTTAGATAGTTAAACCCCTATAGACACAGCTCTGCCCCTCCTCTCCACACATCCTGCCTTTGATTGCTGTCTCTATATACATAAGTACACGCACACGTATGCGTGCACATACATATTCACCCACACACAGACAGTAAAAGCAAAAGAGAATGATCTCTAACCCCTCTTCCCATGTGAGAGAATTATTCCTCTGTTCTCTATTTAATGACTTGCCTTGGGATAGCAACTGTGCCAGGGAGATAGAGTGATCTTACTACTACTGTACGAAGGGTATGATAATGAACACTGAGTAACATTATTAGTAAAGAGGCAGACCCTCGTCTTTAATATTGTACAAACCGACTTGTAAAATACTACATGGTTTAGGTCGATTCCATTTAACTACGATAATCAAATATCATGAAATTGTAATATTTGTGATTTATTGAATGCACTCTAAATAACAAGACCAAGTTATTGCGTGAAATAGCAGTTAAAGCTAAAGGTTGAAACTTTCCTCAACAGCTATTTGAGTGCGTGGAATTTCAAAAGCTAGAACAATACCATAAGAATGAAGGTTATATCACTACAACATGAATAGCAGTTTTTAATAAAATGTTTTAATAATGGCTCTCTTATGTCACTGACCATGGTAAGGAAGATTCCAAACTCAGGGTTCATATCCACATTGTCTCCATCAGTGAAGATAAAGTTTTTGCGACGTTCTTTCTTGCAGGTGAGAACTATCGCGATCTGCTGGGCCGCCACAGATAAAACTGGGAGGTCAATGCGGTTGAACTCATCAAAACAACCCCATGAACCGGACTGAGCCAGACCTGGAAATGACACACATGCAACTTTATGGCCACTTCAAAAGAACTAAATGTATGACTCCAAAATAATTCAACACATCCAACTGTCCCAAACCCCTCAAGCTACGCACAACATTTTAAGCCTTTGATGGGCTCTAACCCTAAACCTTTTCTCGTGATGTTTTATTTGCAATAAAGCACCAAGCTGAAATGTGACTCTTACCTTTGAATATTCTTCCCAGGCCTCTGAAGTCCATCTGATCAGAACAGTTGAAGACCACAACATACTTTCCCAGACAGCGGCCCATGTCTTTTGTGGTCTCTGTCTTACCTAATAATGAAAGGCAGATTTGTCACATCCCAAAATGAAATGTAACAATTTTTATGCCAACAGCAAAACAGATACATTCTCTAACCAAAACGGCAACTAAAAATATATCCCTAGTGGAGCGGTTACCAACCTTTTTGATTTGTGGTCAATCAAAATGAAGCATTGGGGACCTGTGACCCTTTATCACGGTCTGAATGCAGTAGGTTAGTGAATGAATTTAAACTTACTTTTCTATTTTTCTTTTTTAAACATTGTAGGATGCATCATAATGATGAAATGCATCTATTTATGTCTACGTAAGCAAGATAACTTTAAATGAGGACTTATTGGATAAGTCAGAGTAACTATATAGCATCTTCTTGTCTAATAGGTCATACAGAAGCTTCAGTAATCAATTATATAAACCTTCTCTACATTTAAGATTAAAAAAAAAGATTAAAAAGTCAAGAGATTAGACAAAATTTAGAAAAGTTAACACTGACTGTGAAGCCAATAATGATTTCACAACCCTTTAGCTTTAATTTGGGGATCACTGCTGTAATTTAACAAGGGACAAGTCCACATATTACATGCAGTAAATGCCAATTTTTTGTGAAAATATCATAATCTTGATGCCATTTCACTATAGTTTACTAATGTCACGTGACATATGCAAGACCCAAATGTTCAGTTACATCATCCATTAACCAGTAGTGTCATGTCTGTAGATTCGCCTATTTGGATTAAAGTATTTAATTTTCCTAACTGGATAAAATCATCTATTTTCCTAAGTGGAAAAAAGTATACAAGGCCTCAATCCTACCTGTTCCTGCAGGACCAGCAGGGGCTCCACCCATACTCATACCCAGAGCTTGGGCTAAGGTGATGTAGCACCTGACCAAACATAAAAAGGGATACAGTTAGATTTCATAGGCTTAATAAACTCAAGAATGTGCTTCCTCATAATGCAGTTTTTATTTCCCCTCACTTTCAGTTTAACACACAATAAAACTAATATGATATGATTCTCCACAGGGAAGTTGGAGGTCAGACACAGCTAGAGAATGCTAGCCCCAAAGCTGGTAGGGATTTAGTGTCTTGCTCAAGGACACTTCCTCAGAGAGGATGATTGACACTGGGCCCTGACCCAGGCCCTATGGCTAAACACTGTACTTCCTTTTCATCCTGAAGCTGGCCTCATGATGAAACTGCACTTGCAACCAATGTTGTGCCCTTCAAAGAATGTAGAACGAATTAGAACACAGCTACTAAAACTATTTTCTCATCATCATCATCACTCATCTTCTATCCCCATGCAGTGGAAGAAAGGATGAAGGACAGAGAATGTGAAGGAGGAAGAGTTAAGCCAGTGAGTGATAGAGGAGAAAGCAGCAAAGCACACACTAAGCAAAGAGAATGGAATAAAAATAGTATTTCAGGCAGGAAAAGAAGGCTATTAGAAAATCAGGGCTGTTTTTGCGCCTTTGGCCATAAGGACAGCGTGCCACTTCTTTGGAGAGCTACTGTCTGGTGTCTGCTGGTAGCTTCCTCCCTGCTGCTGTCTCTTCTCATTTCTTTCTTCTTGTGTCTAATCTTTTTTTCTCTCCGTCTTGTCTCATATTTCTCCCTCTCTGTCTGTGGGTCTGACACTGGCTGTTTGCAGTCCTTTGCCTACCTCCCTCTGTCTGATTCTCTTCCTCGCTCTCTGACAGTCATATCTTCTGTAAGTGACAGAGGTGATGACTACAGTGCAAGAGTGCCTACTCCTCCTCTCTAATTTCATCTCTTCCCAATGTATTGCTCTCTCTCTCTCTGTCTCTCTTCTCCTAAAGTTGAGTCATTAGCACACTGTAACCCAATATAAATTGATGCTATAATGAACATTTATACTACATCACAGAGAACAGTTACCACCAGTATGTTGTTACTGTAAACAGCTCCCATATTTCCTTCTGATCTATGAAAAACTAAAGACTAAAGGGAATGGATTTACAATATTGTTTTCTCCTTACACAAAAGTCGGGTCTCAAGTAACTGCCAGGGCAAACAGATAAAAGAACAAATTAAGGCAGAGAAAATATAGGTGGGTGGATAAATTATCTTACCCTTTTTTGCTATTTGAGGATAAACTGCAGGCATTTGATGTAGGATTTAGTTGTGCACATCAATTGTGTAAAGGAAGCTAAATTTCAACAATACTAGGCAACCATTATAACTGTGATAACAGACACACTGTCTGACAAGCGTTTAGGTCTTTTAAAAATGTCTAAAATATCTGTGTGTATATCTTTTACATTTGACAGCACTTGGGGTAATTGCAACTAAAAGTACATTCTTAACATTTTAATTCTGCCTTTACATGAGTGTGTATTTGTGTGTGACTTCATGGATGGCACTCTACCTGTCAGTCAATGGTGTAATGACCAGCCTTTCAGTGCATCCCAAGAATTCATTCTGGTAGACAAAGCCCACATCTGTGATGTTGATGATCATCTTGTCTGAGTCCTCATTGAAGTAGAAACGACACTGCTTCAGCCACTCAAAGTCGTTGGGGCTTTTGACATGGAGTCGGCACTGGAGGGTGAAAGGGTAAGGATGAGAGTGAGGAGGAGGAGGAGGAGGGACAAAGAGAGGAGAATTGAGGAGTGATTGAGAAAAGGGAGACAGGGAGAGAATGGAAGCAAGATAAAAGAAACAGGAGTGAAAGAGAAAATGGCGATAGAAGAATAGGAAATCGAAGGGCACCATTCAAGAGGTGATGTGAGGTGTGAGATAAAAGCAGGAAGAAAAATGGAAGGTAGGGTGGAAGGGCAGGGTGTATGAGGTGATCAGGAGGTGACATTAAAAATGCAAAAGGAGGGGGAGAGGCAGGTAAGAGGAGGATGAAAGACAAGATGTGAGGTGATGAGATGAAAATAAGGTGTAAGGAAGGTAAAGCAGATCATTAAGGAAATGAAATACAAAGAGATATAAAGTGTAACAAGGAAAAAAAGGGATGGGATTGAAGGAGGTCAACAGTTAAGAGATATTATAGGAGAGGAAAGTAAGGTGAAGAGGATGGCAAAAAGATGGAGGAGACTAAATTAATACAGGTAGGAGGGATTGAATAATAATGATAAAAAACAAGTTCAAATAAATTGAGTTGACGCCAGTGCTTTTCACCTTGGAGACCAGCTGGGCAATTTACTGTGCTTGGAGACTTCAAAGAGAGTCCTTTGTGTAGGTTCAAATATCACTTGGCTGACACTGAAAACGCTTTGAAGACTTTTATCAGATAGAATCTTTTCTTCTGACCCTAACCTTCTGACCCTTTAGATATCAAATGCGGTTCTACAAAAAGATATCTAACTTGAGCAGGGAATTATGATCGATACATTTGGAGAGAGAATGTAATGAGCTGGTTTGAGTTAAAAGGACTTCACTATACTTAGCCATCATACAACATACTCACCAAGTCATCAAATATGTCTCTCTGGTGGACATGGATGGTGATGAGGGTTTCATACTTGGTCCTCTCCACAGCCTCCAAATCTCTTGTGGTCATGTCAATCAGTGTGTTGAGCAGATCGAGGAAGAGCTGGTTGGTTTTGGCCATAATGCGCCGATCATATCGGGCATTGGTGAGCGCCTCTTCAGAGTCCCTTGTCCATATCATCTGAATTCCAAGCAGGCCAACCTGGATCAAGGACAAGGATATTTGATAATGACATCATTGTGTGACAGTCAAATGTACAGAGAAAATTTTAATTGTAATAATTGCTTTTAAGCAATCCATAACAACATTTTGACTTTAAATACCCCCCTAAATACGGAATCAACACTACAGCACACTACTGAAATAAATTTGCCAATTTCACAATGTTTATCTAGTTTTTATAATCATTTTCTTCTCAGGACACAGTCCTCTAACGATATTCACAGAGAATAATGGTATGGTCCATTTTTCGAAATATTCTTGTATTCGTTTTTTTTGACCCATCTATAACCTACCTGAGCGGGGAAGGAGTTGAGGAAGTCAATCAGCTGGAAGCCAGAGTCCTGGATGGTCAGGACAGCTTGTCGGATCACCAGATGCAAAGACCTCTGGGATTCCTTTAGTAGAGCGTTGAGCCAAACCTCTACATTACCCTCCGCTGTGACAGGACGCTCCAGCTCCACGGTCTCCCCTTCCCGCGATGATATGGCCAGAATACGGTCATATACCTGAGGATGACGACATGCTTCATAAATCAGAATCATAGATTCATTATCCTATTTCTAGTGTCAATTAGAAAAGGAATATGCCAACATAGGTATATATTCCCCTTCTCTACACTATTCTGATTAGTGAGTTCAATTTATCTGCCCTTGTATTGCATTTTTCAGTCTGTTTGCAAATTGTTGTTTTCAAGCCCTTAGTTCTGAAAAAGATTTGTTCTGTTACCCTGAACTGTCAAAAGGCCAACTGTGTAATACAACTGTAAAAAACAGTCTAAGGGGTTCAATGAAACACTCACCTTGTCATGGAATCGGACACATTTTATGTTGTCGAAGACGTTGAGGAGGTGTGCCTGGATTGTGTGGGAGTCAGAGGCCTGGCCGAGAATCTCCAGCAGGGCAGGGTCAGACACAAAGAAGAAACGAGGAAAAAGAAGACGCTTCTTCTCCAAATAGCTGTTTGACAGAATGATGAATAATAAAGGTAACTTGCAATAGTCCCTCTCAAAGTCACTTGTGTTTGAAACACGGCAAACTAGACACATGTACTGTACAACACTTGGCAGCAAAATATAAAAAATAATCTTCATTATTGTAACAGCTGTTATAACAACTCGCTCCTTCCTTTACGTAATGTTTGAACAACTCACATTTTAATGAGGTAATGAGCACATGTTTTTTTTTTGATGGTTTAAACAATTTTATGGCAGTACTCTTTAACAGAAATGCATCAACATTGGTGTATATATTGGCAACTCTTACCAAATATGTAAAAATCTTTTTTTGTGCTTTTATGTTTTTCTGTTGAAAATGGCCTAACATGCCACATAATGATTTCACTGTGGAGCAGTGGTTAGCACTGTAGCCTCACAGCAAGAACGTACTGGGTTTAAATCCATTTGGGGCAGGGCCTTTCTGTGGAGAGTTTGCATGTTCTCCCCGTGGTTGCTTTTGCTTCCTCTGGATAGTCTGATTTCCCCACCATTAAAACATGCACACTTGGTTAATTCTCCATTCAGTGCCCTTGACTAAGGCACTAGCTCAGATCTGGAATTGGAACCCTGGGCACGGCTGCTGCCCACCGCTGGGTTAAATACAGACTACCAGTTTTGCCATGTTGCACACTGTATGATACGTGATCAAATAAAAGTGATTCCTTCCTTTAAATCATGCCGAACCTTCCAAGGCCAACGCTGAAATAGAGTCAAGGATAATTTTCAATTTGCTGATAGAGTCTCATTGTTCACAGGAATTTATGCTATTTCTTTCCAAACCTCTTCTTCCACCTCTACTAATTTTGGAACAATGGTACAGACTTGTGCTTTTGATAGTTGTAGAGGCCCTTTCGGACTGCCATGCATCTGTTATGCAAGTTATCGTCAAAGCTCCAGTGGACTCTGGTTTCCTATAGTTGCAATCTAATGATATTCTTTCAAGGTGTGACTTAATTAGGATTTCGGTCCTTCATACGCACCCTGTAAGTGACTTCTGGCAGATCTCAAGCTGTTCAAGCAGGTGTGGAAGCAGCTGTCCCATAGTCTCATCTCCCACACAGGACTGTACTACATTGGGCATCTCGTGAGCTCGCATCATGATCTTCACCCATGATTTGTCAATGTTAGAGAAACGCTTTGCTTCCTTAAAAAGATTGAATTGATCAGTGGATGTATCCTTTCTGTTTCTATTGCTAAAAGTCAAGGCCCTGTTTTACAAATGCTCCTTATAAATCAAAATTCTAATCACAAATAAAGGATTTCTGATAAACATAAATATAAAATGTAAGGCATGAAAGAATAAGAGCAGCATGATATTGAAATGAGTTTTATGTTAAACCAATTAAAAATGTCATTTTAAATATCTACTGAAATTAGCAAATCAAACATGACACTACACCATATTCACTATATACCTTGGGCAGCTGTTTAGCAATGTCTCCACCCACAAACACAGCCTCCAGGTAGATCCAGAGGTTTTGGACGGTCATCCAGTTCTCTATGATATCAGTGGTGTTGGAAAGATTCTGAACCCACTTCTGAATCTGGGCTTTAAATGGAGTGTTGTACCTAGGAAATGAGTTACATCAGCATGTAAAAGCTTACCACGAACCCACACAGTGACAGCTTGTTTAATTATTGCAAAGTCTAAAAGGCAGTCAAATAGATCCCCCAACAGAAAATGTTTGGTTCTGATTTAATTTACTTAATTTTGACCCACATAATTATCCTAATAAATGTCCAATAATGATTATTAGTATCAACATTGACATACCTGTTACTCATAAGAGACCCCAACATCATCAGACTGTCCTCCATGCTAGCAATGACCTCTGACGTGCTGTCTCCTCTCAGTAGCAGTTCTCCACGGGTCTTAAAGTTTGCAAACGTAAAAGTCTTGTTGTCCCACTCAGCGATCACCTGCTTCAACTTCTGCTCAATGTCTCGCTCTTTCACAGCACTGATACAGATATCCTGCATAAGAAATACAAAAAAGGTCAAAGATTAGCAATACCAATAGTAGTGGCAAAAGAAATCCAAATAAACATTTTCATTATCCTCACAAGGATATTAGTACGTCATACAGTACGGTATATACTGGCACGGTTGCACTCACCCTTGATTTCAAGTGTTTGTTCTACATGACTGACATAAACATAAAGCTGCCTATTCTGACTGCCTATATGGTTTTGAACCTTGCCTGATTTTTGATTAATGTAAACATGAACTTTTATCTTGAACGGTCTGGTTTGTGATACACACATTTGGTTTCGAGCTTGCTGTTTTTCTAAACCATAAATAGAGTGCATTTAATAATATACATACACATATATACACACACACACATTCACACATTCTATCATTCAGGTCATCTATTAAGACATTTGTCATATTTGTCTTTTCTTTTCTTACCTCAATCTCCTCCTTATACTTCAGCAGAGGAGCCTCCATAATGTTGCGTAGCTTGAATGTATCAGTTTCCACCTCAAAGGTGTGCCCAGTCACCTTGACATAAAAAAACAGACATGTTCATCAAAGTTTGGAAATCAAGTGTGCAGCGCTATTCATACCAAATACAGCTATTATTATTATTATTATTATTATTATTATTATTATTATGTATTAGTAGTAGTAGTAGTAGTAGTAGTGGTAGTAGTAGTAGTAGCAATACATTAACAGTAGGTTTTGTCTCTTAAAGTGAAACTCTCGCCAAAATGCAACCTGGGCTTTATTTGTGAATGTATATGAGTCAAACCTTCGTGTAAAAGCATAATTACGACGAAAGAGGCATCAAAATCGCTATTTTTAAAACACTAAGAAGGCTCGACACAACATGAAACTTTGCTCATGGTATCACCAGGGTCTCTACACATGAACACGAGCATTGAGAACATTGTTTGTGTACACAGAGTTTACTAAAAAGACAGTTTTTGGACAACTCACGTTAGCAGTAACTTGTACCGGTCTCAGCCGTCATGACAGCTGAGAAGTATCGATCTCCAAATGCAACGTAACTTGGAGTCAGTGAAGGTGGAACGCTACTGTCTTCTGGCAACAACTATCCATGCGATATCTACGTGGCTTTTCCGGCTTTTGGTTTTAGTATTGTGTCTCATATGATGTTCCTTTTTCAACTTCAAGGCCAATATTGTTTTTCGCTAATGACAAAACAATGAATTATCCGTGCATTTTTATGGAACTAAGCTTTAGGAACGGTCCACCTTAACTCTCGTCCCTGTTACGTTGCATTCAGAAATCGACACTTCTCCACTGCCATGACGACGGCTAGTGGAACAAGCTACTGCTAAGGTGAGTTGTTCAAAAACTTTCTTTTTAGCAAACTCTGTGTACACAAACAATGTTCTCAATGCTTGTATTCATGTGTAGAGACCCTGGTGATACTAAGAGCAAAGTTTCATGTTGTGTCGAGCCGCCTTAGTGTTTTAAAAATGGCGATTTTTGATGCTATTGCTAATTTGCCCCTTGCACTCCCATTGAAAATGAGTTTGACCCGAAAACGAAAATATGGTAAATCTTAAAAGTGCCTCTTTCGCCGTATTTATGTTTTTACACGAAGGTTTGACTCATATACATTCACAAAAAACTCTAGGTTGCATTTTGGCGAGAGTTTCACTTTAAGTGAAAAAAACTGGCAACTGCAGCAGTATGTTGCTGGCTTTGTTTCACTGACCTCAGTGATTCTCTTCCAGTGGCGAGTCATCATGGCCTTGTTGGTCATGAGTTCCAGCAGGGGGCAGCACTCACTGAATTCATCAATTGTTTTCTTTAGGTCCAGGAAAGCCTGCCACTCCTTCAGAGCCCTGGGCAGCTTGCGACACCTGGTAGTTAAATAATACAATAGTCATTAAACTCATAGCGAACCAGAAGTTAGTTCTGCACAAAATTAAGACCAAAAGGTATATATGCACCATCATTTTAGCACAGTTGTACAGTTGTAAAGCAAAACATCTAAAATTGATGGATGGCATTTTTAGGAGTTATCAGTCTTCTTCAAGTTTTACATCAGCACATGTTCCTCTTGTACAACACATATAGTATAGGCTTCCCCAACCGTGGGAGGCCTGACTACAGCCGCTCTATTGGTGACCTATGTGAGGCCTCTCCTGCACATACACATCTGTCCCCATGGCGATCCCGCATCTCATGAAGACAAGAGAAAACCTGTACAGAGTCAGACTACTTAGCTACAGCTAGTTAGCACTGTTCTCTTCATTAGACCACTGCCACCTCGAAGTTAGATTAAAAACCTAATTTGGTGAGCGTGGCCACCTGCGGGACAATAATTTGAGTTTGTTTTGTCCCCAAGCTTGAGCACCAATGAACACTTGGTGGCAGCTGCACAGCTGGACTTGATGAAGAACGACTAACAAATTGAAGGATAACTGTTGTAACGGGTGTATACGTATAAGAGCAGGCAGTGTTGGGTGTAACAAAGTAACAAAGTAACAAAGTAACGCGTTACAGTAACGTAACTGACAATGACTGACAATATGGTAACGAAATGTAGTTCCTTTTTCAGTTGGGCGCAATGTTACTTTTCCCAGGGACAGATTTGACAGCGACACTGCCTCAGCTGGACGCTTGCGCAATAGTCGTGGGCTCGGGGGTTAGTGTTAGAATCCAAAAACGGACACTGAAGCTTGGAGAAGTTGAAGGAGCGATTTATTGATTACTAGAGGAAACAGATCGTGAGGGAGTTGCGAGCTCCGGGAGTCCCCGTCTGGAGACGCGGAGGTGCTGGAGCTGTAGCGCATGTGGCTGGTAGCGTGGTGCGACAGTAAGCCGGTGAGTACGGAGAGAGTAGCTGGCTGTAGAGGTGCGGAGGGCTGGATGGCTGAGCAGGAGCACCAAGCACCATAATAACCCACAAATATCACAGGACATGACACTGCAGCTGGTACTAGCAATAGCACGGCGGAGCTCCACAACCAATGGTAACTTGTTGTTTTCTTGTCAAGTGCTCTGTTTGTGGCATTTTTCATAATAAAGAGCACAAAAGAAATACCTGTTATGTCCTCCAGAGTAGAACTTTATGTAGACCTATACACATTTAGTAAATGAGATGGGGTTCT
>OMLP01043112.1:0-16983 GCA_900302685.1 Spondyliosoma cantharus | reverse complement strand
CCACAAGGAAATAACTGCATTAAAGAAGGGTTCCACAGTAAAGAAGAGCAGCAGCTTATACAGACTTGACCCTGTTCTGAAGAATGGAGTGCTGAGGATGGGAGGAAGGCTGAGCAGATCAGCATTGCCAGAAGAGGTGAAGCATCTTCTCATCCTACCCAAAGGTGGACATGTGTCCAAGCTGATACTCAGCTATATCTATGAGCTAACCGGCCATGGCAGGAGGAATCACATGCTCGCCAGGCTTCGACGCCAATACTGGATCCTGCAAGCCAACTCCTCAGCAAGGACGGTCATCAGGCAATGTCATGTCTGCAAACGTCAGCGTGCCAAAGTAGGAGAGCAGATGATGTCTGACCGATCGCATCGCACCAGACCTACCTCCTTCTACACTTGTCGGCATGGACTACTTTGGGCCCATCGAGGTGAAAAGAGGACACGGTACTGTAAAGAGATACGGAGTCATATTCACATATCTGGCCTGCCGAGCCATCCACCTAGAAGTAGCTCATTCCCTGGATACCGACTCTTGTATTCACGCCCTTCGGCGATTCATTTGCCAGAGAGGACAAGTGAAGAAGATCTGGTCAGACAATGGCACTAACTTCATAGGCTCTGCTCGTGAGCTGAAGGAAGGACCAGTTGAACGGAGGCAAGATCGAGAAAGCCTTACTGCAGGACGGCATATCATGGAGATTCAACCCTCCCCACAGTGATCACCATGGTGGTGTGTGGGAGCGGCTAATCAAGCAAGTGAAGAGCGTTCTCCAGTCTGTACTGAGACAGCAAACACTGAATGACGAAGCTTTACAGACAGCCTTCTGCGAAGTGGAAGCAATACTGAATGACCAGCCTATCACTTCGGCGTCAGATGATCCAGGTGACTTGGAGGCCTTGACACCCAATCACCTCATTCAGATGAAAGAGAAACCGATTCTTCCACCAGGCCTATTCAGCAAAGACGACATCTACATTCACAGTCAGTTTTATCAGTCAGTTTTACACAGTTTCTCCCGTTTCTTTCTTCTGCCATCAGTGACGCAGTTTCTTCTTACCCCAGTTATGTGCGTACGCATGGGTCAGAGTTGACGTGGAGGACCGCACATTTTCCCGTCAAGTTCTCTTTTTATAAATCCCACGGTTTGCGTAGAGAGTGGCGTACGCCTTCTTTTGTGCGTACGCAACGTTTATAAATGAGGTCCCAGAAGACAAAGACAAATGAACTGGAAAGACCAGTGGACAAGATTTGCTTGCTACTAGAAGCAGAATAGACTTTTATTCAATGCATTGAGAGTGGCGAACACTAAGCTCCAACTGGGTCACTGTTCTTGAACAGCTGGCTCTCCACTTACTGACAATCACACTCTACTATGCTCACATTCATACACAGTAACATGCATACCAGTGCATTGACATCACATGGCGTACGCTGACATGCACTACACCCACTGGCACACCAATGTGGGACCCCCATGCCCCCCAATTAACTATACAGCATGTGCTTGCCCCCCGATGAACTTTGCAGCACATGGACATTACTGCATGCCCCGTTTGCACGGCAAACTCATGAAGTCATGAACTCATGAACTGATGTCATTGTATGAATTGTAATGTATTGAATTTACTTAATCATGGATTATGAATTTACCTCGGTTATTACAGATGTACAGTTGGTATGACATAGTAATTACATATTACAATGATCGGCTCCATTTAGGTTGATAACTGTTCCGGGTTAACAATTAGGGGCCGGAATGTTGGAGCCAAATTGCTTATATATGAAATATTTCTGTTTGAATACTGGTATTTATGCGTTTCATTTTTATGTTTAGAATTATTATGTTATTGTACATATTCTCATGAAACAGTATTATGCCTGGGTTATTCGGAATGATTGCTCACCCCATGATTTGCTTATGGTATCATCTGTGGCTTGATGATTGATGACTAATTGTCAGGTGTGTTTAAATGTCTATCGGGAAAGCAGTTTGTTCATTTAGGGTTAGGTCATTTAGGGTTAGGGTTAGGTCGTTTGGACATAGACAGGGGGGTTAATAAAGTTTTTTAACCACCGAATACCTATATAATATAATAATAATTATCTATGACTACTGGGTGATTGATTGAAGGTGCGTCTGAAAGGTTTAACCCCGATCTGGTCTCGGCTTACGGCATTGTATTGAAAGCTGATACAAAGAGCAGCATTCAAATCACTCAGCACAGCGCGTAGAGCCATACTGGAACTATGGAACTAGACTAGGGAAGAGTCTGCAACAGCAACAACAACCCCCGCCTAGAACTAAAGTTGTCGTGTCCGATGGACCACACAGACAAGACCAGTCCACTCCTAGAAGTGAAATACCTCAGAGCCTTGACCTCACTATGCAAAGACAGACAGACTTGGTGGATCTGTTTGTGATGCAGCAGAAGCAGGCCTCACTTCCAAGAAGAGAGGTACCAGTGTCTGATGGCAATCCTCTTACCTTTTGACTGTTCACACAAGCTTTCAAGCATAATATAGAGGATAAAACCGAGATCGACTATACTTCTTGGAACAGTATACTGTTGGACAGCCAAAGGAACTAGTTAGAAGCCGTTTTCATATGAATGCCACAACCGGTTATGCTGAAGCAAAGCGCCTACTTAAACACCACTTTGGCGATGACTTCAAAATAACTGCATACATTGAGAAGGCTTTCAACTGGAACTCAATACGAACGGATGATGGAAAGGCACTTCACAGCTACGATCTTTATCTAAGAAGCTGTGGTAATGCAGTCCAGGATCTTCCATACATGACAGAGCTTGAATTACTATCTAACATGAAGCAACTCGTTTCAAAGCTTCCATTTAACCTACGAGAGAAATTGAGGTCTGCTGTATGTGACATCAATGAAAGAACACAGCAAAGACCTAGGTTCCATGATCTGATCATGTTTATAGAAAAACAAGCTAAAACCATTCAAGACCCTGTCTTCGGAGATATCCAAGACTTTGCTGGAGGTACAAAGGTGAGAAAACCTAAAACAGACTTTCCATATACGAAATCAAGTAGGGTTAGAATTAGGCAAATTAAAAGGCATCAGTTCGGTCAACAGGGATGCTTTTGTCAAGCCTTGTGCTTTCTGTAAAGGAGATCATGCGATGGAAGCATGCCAAGCAATGACAAAAATTCCCCACAAGGAGAAAGTTGAGTTTCAAAAACATGGACTCTGCTTTGCCTGCTTGGTTAGAGGACATATAAGTAAAACATGTAAGAAGCGTCTTACCTGTCATTTCTGTGAGAAGAAACACCCCACTGTCTTGCATATTAAGAACTTTACTCCAGAGGGTACTGCAGGGAACATCAGATTATCCACAACAGCCAAGAAAGATACAATCATCAAAAGCAACCCCGTCACCATGGCTATGGTGTCGACAGAACAGACAGGGGCCGGAACCACAGATTACAAGTTGGCTGTTGTACTGGTAAAGGTAAAGGCAAACAAGGGTAGCTGTGTCATAGAAACTTACACATTTCTGGATCCTGGAAGTACTTTCTGCACAGAGAAAACTAATGGAACAGCTGTCTGTCAGAGGGAAGAAAACGGAGATTCTACTCCGAACGATCAGTCATGAAAGTATGCAATCCGGATGGTAACAACTTCATAGAACTTCCAGAGGTCTTCACACAAAACGCATCAGTCAAGAGAACATCCCTACTGAGATGGACATAAAAGAATGGCCTTACCTGAAGGATGTTCACCTACCCTCCATCAGAGCAGAAGTTGCTCTGTTGATTGGTGCAAATGCCCCCAAAGCAATAGAACCGTTGAAAGTGATCAACAGTCAAGGCGAGGGGCCCTACGCAGTCCTGACATGCTTAGGATGGACAGTAAATGGACTTCTTGGCAGAACTGCACCTGCAGATGAACACGGCAGACCACACATAACATCCAACAGGATATCTGTGGCCAGATTGGAAGAACTTCTTGTCCAGCAATACAATCAGGACTTCTCAGAGTTAGCCTACAATGAAAAACAAGAATACTCATTTGAGGACAAAAAAATCTTAGAAGTGGTGAACAATTCAGTCACAAAGAAAGAAGGCCACGATGAGATACGACTTCCATTCCGTCAAGATAACATCTGCGTACCTGACAACAGAAAAATGGCGGAACAAAGAGCAGTAAGTCTTAACCGAAAATTTAAGAAAGATGAAGCATTTCGGAAAGATTACATCAGCTTCATGAATGACGTCTTGGTGAAAGGACATGCGGAAAGAATGCCAGAAGAACAGCTCCTCCGGAATGATGGAAGATTGTGGTACATTCCTCACCACGGCATCTACCACAAAAGAAGGGTGGTCTTCGACTGTACCTCTTTGTTTCAAGGTACTTCTCTGAACTCTGAACTGCTGCAAGGTCCTGATCTCACGAACACCTTGTTGGGTGTACTCCTCAGGTTTCCACAGGAACCAGTAGCAGTGATGGGGGACATTGAAGGAATGTTCCATCAAGTAAGGATTCCTGAAGAGGATGTAGACTTCCTTAAATTTCTGTGGTGGCCCGGTGGTGACACTGACCAACCACTGGCAGAGTTTCGAATGACGGTGCATCTTTTTGGAGCAGTCTCATCCTCGAGCTGTGCCAATTCTGCACTGAAACGGACGGCTGATGACAATGAAGGGAAATGTAGCACTGAAGCACTCAACACCATCCGTCACAATTTCTATGTGGACGACTGTTTCAAATCTGTCCCCAGCGAGAAACAAGCAATCTGTCTGGTACAGGAGTTGAAATCAGCATGTGCCACTGGTGGATTCAAGCTCACCAAATGGACCAGTAACAGTCGTTCTGTCCTTGCCTCTGTTCTGGCAGAAGAGAAAGCAAAAGAGGTGAAAAATCTGGACCTTGATAAGGATAAGCTGGCCGTAGAGAGAACACTTGGCATGCAATGGGGTATAGAGTCTGACACATTCTTATTCATGATCACTCCGAAACAACCATCAGTTAGCCACAGGAGTATCCTGTCAGTGCTGAACTCAGTTTATGATCCTCTTGGGTTTCTACCGCCAGTCATGCTGACAGGGAAAGGAATACTTCAGGAACTGTACAAGATACTGTGGATGGGATGAAGAAGTTCCAACTGCCTTTGCAGAGAAATGGAAGGAGTGGCTGAAATATCTTGACCCGCTTTCCAACTTTAAGGTCAAGAGATGCTTTAAAACACCAAATTGTGAAGCCACTGCTGCACAATTGCACCACTTCTGTGATGCTAGTGTGCGAGGTTATGGTACAGTTACCTGAAACTGACAAGCAGCAGTGGACAACCTTATATCGCCTTTGTGATGGGGAAAGCAAGAGTTGCACCTTTGAAAGTAGTGACAATCCCAAGGCTGGAGCTTGCAGCCGCTGTCCTTGCTCCTCGGATCAACAGAATGCTGAGGAAAGAGCTCGAGTTAATCCTCACAGACTCTGTCTTTTGAACGGACAGCACCTCTGTTTTGAAATACATCCTGAATGACACCCAGAGATTTCAGACCTACGTGGCCAACCGAGTGTCTACTATTCGAGGACACATCTGTTAAATCAGACCATGCTGGACAAAAACTGTCTGTGGAGGCTCTTGCAGAGGCTGAGAAATCACTGGTGTCCTACATCCAACAGCATTCCTTCCCTGACTTCTTTACAAAAAGGCCAATCTGTGAAAAGGAGCAGTAGGATCTACAAACTAGACCCTATCCTCCAGAATGGAGAGTTGGAGGCAGACTGAGTAAGTCCAAACACAATGACAACCACTTCTCAACACTACTCTTGAACCACACCCACACCTTGGTGGGTCATTGTGGACGAAACCATATGCTCTCCAAACTCCAAACAAAATACTGGATCATCAAAGCCAACTCGGCTGCAAGAAAGCCCGGGAAACCCGGGATTGCGTACTCTGCAGGCGATGGCATGGTACTGCAATGAAACAAAAGATGGCCGACCTACTTCTAATTCGTACAACACCTGATTTGCAAATATACTGATTTTTACAAATACTGGGTTAGACTACTTTGGACCCATTGAAGTCAAGAGTGGCCGCAGCAGAGTGGAGAAGTATGGGGCCTTGTTTACGTGCCTTGCCAGTAGAGCCGTACACCTGGAAATGGCCTACTCCCTGAATACAGACTCCTGTATTTCCGCACTCCAGAGATTTATCTGCAGACGAGGCCAAGTGAAGGAGATTGTCTCTGACAACAGAACAAATTTCATTTGAACAAAACGCGAACTTCGAGAAGCACTTGCTCACCTTAAACTTAATAAGATCCAGCATTCGATTCACGCTGAAGGTATCAAGTGGACATTCAATCCTCCCTATGGTTCTCATCACGGAGGTGCATGGGAGGTGGGATGGGATCCTCTATTCAATCACAAAGGAACAAACAATGGATGAAGAATGTCTCCAAACGGCTCTGTGCGAGGTGGAGGCAATCACCAATGACCGTCCCATCACAGTAATATCCGAAAATAGGAAAGACCCGGAACCTTTAACACCTAACCACCTGCTTCAAATGAAAGGAATGCCCACTCTTCCACCTGGATTCTTCGGAAATGAGGACACTTATTCCAGAAGGAGATGGAAACAGGTCCAATACACATCAGACCTATTTTGGAAACGTTGGACACGAGAGTACCTTCCATTGATGCAGAAGAGACAGAAATGGAATGAGGTCAAAAGAAATCTGAAGCCTGGAGACATAGTGCTGATCATTGATGAAAGCTCACCATGCAACTCCTGGCCAATGGGACACATCACAGATACTTTTCCTGGCAAAAAAGGGACATGTACACCGCATCAGGGTCAAGACACAAAATGGCACATTGGAAAGGCCCATTACTAAGCTGTATCTCCTGAAAGATATGAGCTGAATTCAGACCTGACCGACTAACCTACTCCCCTTTGTATTTACAGTACATTGCCACTACCATAAAATCCCTACCTTGATAAACTACCCTGAATTATGAGGTATTTTGATTCTAAATGACAAGCTATGAACTTTTACGAAGTATCAAGAGAAATATGTATATCTTTGTATCGCTGACATTGATTGACTTGGAATTTGTGGAAGCGGACAAGCACAGCTCTGCTGCAGTTGGGACTTTGCGGAGCCAACGTACGATGGACTCTTACCAGCATGAAGGACCTCCCAGATCCAGCCATTTGGGCAGCATGTCATGCACAAAGTCCAGAAGCGGTTGGCTGCCTTCAGCGCCCTCTTTGAGACCAAAGATGCGGATGTTCTTTCTCCTACCACGGTTCTCCAGGTCATCACTCAGGTCAGGTTTTCGCCTCCTTTGTAGCCGCGGCTAGGGCTTCTTCAGTTTTGGCTAGCTTTTCCTCTGCTGTAGCTATGCGGCTCTCTGCTTGGTCCATGCGTCTCTCATTGTTTCTTACATCTCTCAGGCTGCATTCTAGTGTGGAAATAGCGGCTGCCATATCGACCAGGTGGTTGCTGATTCCATCCAGCTTCGTTCCAAACTCTGAGTGGAGTGCTTTTAATTGAGACAGCACCTCAGTTGTAGCCGCCATGCTGTTAGCTTCTGAATTATCAGTCGACAAAATTGTCTTAGTCTGTCGTAGAGTTTTCTTTCGTGCCTCAATTTTGATTTGTGAGTCGGGTTTGAGAAGATTTTAAGAGGTTTTGTGTGCAAAGTTGCAGGAGCCCCCCCACACTAAGTGGCCATCCCCGTCAGGGTCCACGAGTGCCCCCAAGGCATTGTATTTTCTGTGTTGCCAGTGATCAGAAAAGTAAGTTGACAGGAAGTGTTTTTTAAAGATCAAGTCAAGTCATGTCAGTCAATGAGCTGGTTTGTCCATTAACCCCAGAGTTGGCAGTTTAATCCGTCAAAGTGTCCTTGAGAAAGAAACTGCACCTCAAGTTGCTTCAAATAGGCTGCTTGGCCTTGCTTGGCCACTCAACTGGTACCAGTGTGTGAATGTGAATGTCAATGGGTAAATGAGAGACAAATTGTTAAATGCTTTGTCTTGTCCTAGGATGGAAATGTCCTGTATGTAGTCTATTTAAAGATCATAATAATCTATTTTATAGAAAATGTAGTGATAGTTACTGCCCACAAGATGGTGTATATCAGAGCAAGATGGACTGTATTGGAACTGTATACCCGCAACTGCATGGTGCCATGTTTGAGCCAATCTGAGTTCAAGCTGCAACTGACTTGTAACTCAGAATAATGTATTCTAAGGTGTTTCTTCACAGCTAGAATAAACTGATTATTGTTTCTTTAAGCCTGATTAGATGACATCTAGTTACATGCTCTTATACTGGCAAAGAGCTTTAGGTGTATTTGCTTCGGCAAGCTTTCATTCTTTAGGTCTGTATTTTGTTTATGTTTGAGGGCACACTCGCACTTGGCCGTGTTGTTCTGTACCATACTGAGCAACGACTGACCCTCCTCCCCAGTCCCCACTGGCCTGCACTCACACTGCTCGAGCCACAACTGGGCCTGAGCAAGGTTACCTCATCATAGCTTGGTCACTTTACAATGGAGAACAACAGAGACAATATGACTAACTTTACTGACTTGTTTGTGTCTTATTTTGTGTCGTTTCGTCATTATATACGGCCCTCTCACATTCCTGGATTTCTTGATTATGCAAGGTGGCATAATATGCATGATTATACTTCATGTCCAGTTGCGCACCCGTGTGCTTGTGCTCTATCATGAGCAACCGTGCTGAAGCCCACCTCTTCCAACTGTGCCAGGGCCAAGGAAGTGTACCCTGCTTGAGCAGGGTACAGAGCAATCACATTAGTCAAACAAACTGGACTCTGGAGGTCAAACGTGCTTGTGCACGGTACAGTTGGCTAATGTGAGTGTGCCCTAAAACTAATCCAGTGAGAAATTACTTGTCACAATCACCTCCTACTTCAAATCTCTCTAATACTGATCCTGTTGGTCAACCATAGTTCAACTTTGTACAGCACTTACCCTGCATGTCTGAGTCTAGACTGCCCTGGCTGGAGACGACACTCTGGACTCGACTCGGCCTGGGTTTGCCACAGCCTGAGGTAAGACAGAATGAAATTTCCCTTAGAAGATTAATTGTCAGCAGGATCACAGTCACAAGCCAGAGCCAAAATCAGAGATGAACCCTCATGTTTTTTAATCAATGGCAGTGGAGAGAGCAAGGAGCTGATCGGACAGTGTTGGGTGCCCTGGTAGCTCAGTTGGTAGAGCATGTGACCCACATGCAGAGGCTTTGTACTTACTGCAGCTAGTTTTTGAGTCCAACCTGTGGCCCTTTGCTGCATGTCATCCCCTGCTCTCTCATCCTATTTCCTGTCGTTTCCAAGCTGCCCAAAAAATCTGTTGGTGCTTAGTGTTACCTGTCACGTTATGGAGAGGGAACAACCTGCAAAGTTCACAGGTATGCAATGTGTCTGTTTGACTCACTGTGAGACACTGACTGCATGGACTCAGCCAGACTGACACTAGACAGTGTCTTGGGGTGTGAGGTGGGCTCTTCATTCTGCAACTGGGTTGTACTGGGCTGAACTCTGACCTCCATCATGCTAACTGAACTCTGAGACACAGTATCGTGTGCCTCTGGCTTCAAGGCTCTGATTGGCTCACTGGCTTCTGCAATCGTGTCACTGGCAACGCAGATGGACATCTTGTCTTCAATCTGCACAGAACAGAATTAAATTAAATTTAGCATAATGTTCATATCAACATGTTTCATCTATTGTAACTGTTCAACAAAGGACATTAGATGACTAGACATGGTGGTTGGTAGGCTCTGAAAATAAATATTATTGTTACTCGGAACCAGTGTGTATTGACGTCTCTGACCTCACTCTCTGCCTCTGCTGCCCGAGCATCTGCTTTACTCTCCACCATCAGCTCCTCCACCTGTGGTCCAGCAATGCAGGGGTCAGTGTGTGGTGGGGGGTCTGTGGTGCTCTCAGACAGCCTCTTGGTGGCATGGATCCTCTGAGGGTGCAGTCTGCTCAGGGACATGTAGTAGAAACCGTCCTGCTCTCCATTCAACACGTAGCCAGAGAATGACATTCTGCGAAACTCCTGAGGGATCAGACATGATCCTAATTATACATCCTAACAATGTGTCCAGGCACTGCTATTATGATGTTCCACTACAGGCAAATACTGAGATAGATGATAAATGTAAAGAAGAAAAAGGCTGATTAAAGGGAATACGCCAAAAGATACAAGATGGACATGGATTATCCATGGATGGATGGCCACTGTGTAGTTTTGCCGAAGAAATTCAAACTCAAGAATTGTAAAATGTACAATATTAATGAGGTAATAATACATACTTAGAAATATGTATTTTTCTCATTTGTGAATAAACAACATTTCTTCCTCTGAACTAAAGAGTGCCCTTTCAAAGCTGGCATGAACAAAATGAGCTGGGTATAAAAAAGAAATATGAAGGGAGGTGTCATGGTAAGGGCTCATCCATCATTATAAGACATTCATTTCAGAATCAACTTCCTTTGATTCCATACATGCTATTAGCTAAATAAAATGTATAGTTGTATTATATTTACACTTGCAGAGATTAAGGTTTAAATCTTGTGTAATAACAAGTAGCAAAACAACTAACATTTTAACATCATACATTTAGCTGTTCAAGTTATCTGAAACCCTGGACCTGGGAGTCTTTGAAAATATGAAATATCTGTGCAGGAAGTCTTTTAATTAGCTTAACAATAAGCAGAAAAGTAAACGTAAATGGTCGGCAAACGTCCTACATCTCTGACACAACAAAATCTGAAAGTAAACTTATTATCCATGTGTCAAGGGGGCACACCATATTTTAACCCTGATAATGCTGCATTGTGAGCAATAAACTAATGATAAAAGGAAACTCACTGTTTCCCACTATCTGCATGCTGTGTGCATAATCTCAATCATTGTGACACACTACTTTCTGCTGCAACAAGACCAATCCTTGAACACAGATTTAATTTATTTCACAGTCAGAGGTACAAACATGATATTGGCAAATACATTTTCACAGCCACTGTCAAAAATACTCAGCTGTGGTCAATTCTGTCGTCTATTTAGTCATGTTGACTATGACAGATTATCATGGATCAACATAAACACATAAAGAAAGAGAATAAATAAAGAAAGAGAATAAAAAATATTCAACAATTTTTCTTAGCCATTTTGGTTCCCTGGACAAAAACAGGATTTGGTGCCCCTATTGCAGATTTTCTTATCAGTTAACCGCCATCCCGCCATTTCTAAACTAGTGTGGCAGCTAATATAAAAGTATATATATAGTTTATATTTACATATACGCTGTAATTTCTCACTGAGATGTTATCCCCATTCATAAGAGCTTACGCCTGGGTTCCAGCATAAAAGGACACAGGGCTACAAGGATCCTTCAGAGGTCTCTAAAGCAACTACTAATGGTAATTTCGCCATCGATGCACTCACTACTAAGACTGAACAGACATTTAAGGAACTACCATAACTACTACCAAGCAATATCCTGGAAAAATGTCTCCAAGTTTGGTGAGAATGCACAAGCATCACAACATACTAAGGGTAAGGAACAGCAGACACGAAAATTCCAAACTTAACAGGCAGGTCAAAGCAACTTGCATAGAACAGAAGCTCTCACCTGGATAAATAAGGAGAAGGCAAGAAGTGGGTGAAAAACGTGTCCAACCAGAGAAGGATGTCCTTGAAATAGGACTGAACTTTGCAGTAGCTTCAGAACAGATACTGATAGTAGAACTCACAACAACAGAGTCAGCCATCAGAAACAATAAGCTGGGAGACACAGATGCAGAACAGCTACAATTGAAAGTAATAGCCACTCTTGCTAATGCAAAAGCACCCCCCTCCAACCTCACTACTAAGGAAAGCAAGGCCCTGGCATCACTCAAAAGACATCTGAACATCACCATCTTGCCAACATACAAAGGCAGTAGTGCTTAACACAGCAAACTACCACACCAAAGTGACTGATTTGCTTAGTGATACTAATATCTATGAGACTCTGAGGCGAGATCCTACCAGTAGCTAAAAATATAAGGTTATATAATATCTGCAAAAACTGGAAAAGGACAAAGCCATTGACAGGCCATTATATTACAGGCTGTACACCAGGGAAGCCATCCCATGTATCTATGGACTCCTCAAGATACACAAGGAAGGAGCACCACTCAGACCCATCATCATCAACATCAACTCAGCTACCTATAATATATCCAAGCACTTAGCCAGTATCATACCTCAATTTTAAGTGCAGTCCCACTCAAGAAGCTGTTAAGATGGTAAAGAAACGCCTGCTACAGGACAGCACTTTGTCCAGCAGAACCAACTTCACCCCAGACCACATTTGTGACTTACTTGACCTCTGTCTGATGACCACCTAATTCCAGTACAGTGGAGGTTTCAACAGACAGGAGCATGGGCTAACCAGTGTCCCCAGTAGTGGCCAACATCTGCATGGAAGAAGTTGAGAGCAGAGCCTTGATTACCTTCACAGGAACTGCTCCTAGCCACTGGTTCAGGTATGTGGATGACACCTGGGTCAAAATCAGAGCAAGGCAGGTGGAGGCCTTCACAGAACGTATAAATACTGTGGACAATAACATCAAGTTCACATGGAAAGATGTCAGAGGAGACAGTCTGCCCTTCTTGGACCGTGTAGTACACACTGAAGAAGACAGAAACCTCAACATACAGGCTACACACACAACTCAATACTTGCTGTTTGACACTCATCACACACTGGAGCACAAGCTGGGGGTCATCAGAACTTTAAAGCATCGGGCTGAGACCGTGCCCACAAAGACAGATGGGAAGGAGAAGGAACAGAAGCACATCAGCAGAGCACTTAAAACCTGTGCTAACCCAAACTGGACCTTTGTCAAAACCGCTAACAGTTCCAGAGCAGACAAAGAGGAGGAGATGAGAAAACATAACAACATCGTCATTCCCTATGTCGCAGGAACATCTGAAACTCTGGAGGATCTTTATCAAACATCATATCCCGGTTCACTTTACACCTACCAACACATTGAGGCAGAAACTTGTCCATCCTTAGGACAAACCAACCAGGCATAAACAAAGTAGAGTAGTTTATGCCGTTCAATGCAGCTAGGACTGCACAGATTTGTACATTGGGGAGACAAAACAACCTCTCCATAAACAAATGGCACAACACAGGAGGGCCAACTCCTCAGGTCAAGACCCAGCAGTCCACATACAGCTGAAGGAGAAAAGTCATTCCTTTGAGGACAACAATCTGATCATCTTTGACGGAGAAGACAGATGATTTGAAAGAGGAATAAAAGAATCCATCTATGCCAAACTGGTGACATAGTGTAAATCTAACCAAAGATACAAGAAAATCATGCACCCCCTCATCCACCCTCATCCACCCCCGGTGCTTTGCCACTGAGGAGCTTCCGAACTACCTCAGTGACTTCCGCTTGGGTGATGAATGGATCAACCTCTGAGTCCCCAGCCTCTGCTTCCTCTATGGGAGGAGTGTCAGTGGGATTGAGGAGATCCTCGAAGTATTCTTTCCACCGCCCGATGATATCCCCAGTCGAGGTCAACAGCTCCCCACCTCCACCGTAAACAGTGTTGGTGGAGGGCTGCTTCCCCTTCCTGAGGCACCGGATGTTTTGCCAGAATTTCCTCAAGGCTGACCAGCAGTCCTCCATGGCCTCCCCAAACTTTTCCCAGACCCGAGCCTTTGCTTCTGCTACTGTCCGTGCTGCCACACGCTTGGCCTGCCGGTACCCGTCAGCTGCCTCAGGAGTCCCCCGAGCCAACCAGGCTCGATAGGATTCCTTCTTCAGCTTGACAGCATCCCTTACTTCCTTACAGCCACAACTTCAAACAGCCGCATCAACAATGGAAGTGGAAAACATGGTCCATTCGGACTCGATGTCCCCAGCCTCCCTCGGGATCTGATCAATGCTCTCCCAGAGGTGGGAGTTGAAGACCTCCCTTGCGCCAGACGTTCCCAGCAGACCCTCACAATACGTTTGGGCCTGCCAAGTCTGTCAAGCTTCCTCCCCTGCCAGCGGATCCAACTCACCACCAGGTGGTGATCAGTTGACAGCTCAGCCCCTCTCTTCACCTGAGTGTCCAAGTCATACGGCCGGAGGTCAGATGACACGACTACAAAGTCGGTCACTGACCTCCGGCCTAGGGTGTCCTGGCCACGTGCACTGATGGACACCCTTATGCTTGAACATGGTGTTTGTTATGGACAAACTGTGACTAGCACAGAAGTCCAGCAACAGAACACCACTCCGGTTCAGATCGGGGGAGGCCGTTCCTCCCAGTCACACCACTCCAGGTAACACTGTCGCTGCCCACGTGAGCATTGAAGTCCCCCAGTAGAACGACGGAGTCCCCGGTTGGAGCACTCTCCAGTACCCCTCCCAGGGACTCCAAGAAGGCCGGGTACTCCGCACTGCTGTTCGGGAGGGAGACCACCCTCTCGTTCACTGGGGAAAACTCCAACACATGGCAGCTGAGCTGGGGAGCTACTAGCAAGTCCACACCAGCTCGCCGCCTCTGACCGTGGGCAACTCCAGAGTGGAAGAGAGTACAGCCTCTCTCAAGGAGTTGGGTTCCAGAGCCCAGACTGTGTGCGGAGGTGAGCCCAACCATTTCTAGCCGGTACCGCTCAACCTCACGCACTAGCTCAGGCTCTTTCCCCCCCAGCGAAGTGACATTCCATGTCCCCATGACCAGAGTCACCGTACTGGGATTGGGTTGTCGGGGCCCCGCCCACCACCCAAATCGCATAGCACCAGCCCCAGCCCCTTCTGAACCCTCCTGCGGGTGGTCAGATATCTGAAATTAGGTCATCAAATCATCAAATGCTCTCAGTATACCGTATTCCTTTGAATTTATTGCTCTGAAAATTAACTTATCTTGTAATAATGCAATCATTGTTGTGGGTGTATACAGACCACCCTCAGCTATCTCCAGTGCAACTGATAATTTAGCAGAATTACTTGCTTAGTACCGTAACTCAGAAATGCTGGTCATAGGTGATTTTAACCTAAACTGCTAGGGTTAACAAATGATTCAAACTGTCTAAAATAAATATGTGACAATCTCAATCTGGAAAAGCTGATCGATGAGCCAACCAGACCTAATTTGAAAGATCCCTCAAAGTCGACATCAACAATGTGACCAATGACCAATGATGCTGTGTAATAGGAGGGACAAAATTACTGCCTCTGGAGTTTTTGCATACTGATGACCATACCTAAGAGATGAAATGACCATTCCGTATTTTTATCATTATCCAAAGGGGTTCTGCAAGGTTCAATACCTGATTCACAATCTATATTAATAATATTGCATCCTCTATAACCAAGTGTAACACCCATCTTTATGCTGATGATACAGTCCTGTATTACTGTGCTAAAACTGCACATGGAGCCATTACAATTCTCCAGCAAGCTTTTGACAGAAATATTCTCTTTTCAATCTGAAATGAGTGCTCAATGCAAACAAAACCAAATTCATGATATTCTCAATAGCCAGAGATATTGCAGACATTGGTCTGCATGTTACCACACTAACAGGACACAGTATTGAAAGGGTTTCTGAGTACAGATATTTGGGTATCTGGTTGGAACACAAACTCACATTTAAACTTCATATTAACACACTTGTTAGCAAGCTAAGACAAAAAAATGGTTATTTATACAGAAAGAAAAATACTTTCCCCGTGTTCTGTAGGAAACAGATCATTGAAGATGTCTTTATATCTGTCCTGGATTATGGTGATGTTATCTATAGACATGCCTCTGTCTCCACTCTTACTCCACAGGACTGTGTTTATCACTCCGCCCTCAGATTCATTACTGGTGACTGTTACTCCACACATCATTGTATTCTATATGAAAAAGTTGGATGAGCACCTTTAACAGTAAGATGTGACAGCCATTGGTTTCTGTGTCTTTTTAAAGAGTCAAAGAGCAACATGCCACCATATATCAGCTCTTCATTAAACTGGTCACAGAGTCACTATTCAACACACTCTAGTGATCGTATAATGCTTCAGGTTCCCCAGGTAAACACTCAAAAAAAAATGTTTTCAGTTTCAGTGCTCAATACACTTGGAACATTTTACAACGTATATTTAAACCTGATCGAGTTCTAGCAATAGGTCAGTGTAAGACTTTGATTTCAAACTGCTCAGCATCTGAATGTAACTATTTTTAACCATGTGCTGTCCTGTATGGTTGTCTGCCATTTATCTTTTATGCACCTCTGTTTTATTTGTGTTTTGTCATGTTCATTTGCTTGCAGTTTCTTATCATTTTCAGCACTTCTTTCTATTGTATTTGTATTGTTATATTGCTTCTTATCTGTTATCATTTTTATGTACTCATTCTGTTTACTCACTCTGTGATTATGTTCATTGTTTCTGGTTGTTATCAAATTTTTTCATTGGAGTTTAACACTACAATTTGTTACACATAACAAATTTTATTGTGGACCCATTGAATTTCCCTGGGAAATGGAATTGAGAAGTGAGTGAAAGCAGTATTGCTGTTTATTAAAAGATTGAAGATCAAACCATGTATGAAATGAACACACACAGAGAGAGAGAGACAGAGAGAGAGAGAGAGAGAGAGAGAAATGAGTGTGTGCCTCCTTGCCTCTTTAAATTTTTCCAGAGATTGCTCAGGCCCAAAGACAAACTGCAGCGGGACATCTTCACAGTGACAGTGCGGTTGACCACTAGAGCGCAAAACATGCTCTGCTACTTTCTGCAGTGTGGCCAAGCTGATGACCCGAGAGTGACGTAGAGCAGAAACAATCTCATCCTCCAGCAGCCAGCGGATCTAAACACACGGATTGATGATTTTTATATTCTAACAATCATATCAACAGCGAGGCTGAGAAAAAAAATCACAAGGATCATCCATTTGTGTACATGAATTAGGTCACTAACCAG
>OMLP01043110.1:0-17954 GCA_900302685.1 Spondyliosoma cantharus | reverse complement strand
TTTTACTTTACATAGACAATATATACATAAAATGTAGGACATCTTGTTGGCTGATGGCCTTATGTCAGATGTAGGACTTACAGTTTTGGCTGTTGAAGCCCCAGAGCGACAAGAACTCCAGCAACTCAGAGCAGACAGTACCTGTTGTGCTCTGGTGCCCATATTTTTCAGTCTACAGAAATATAAAAGACATCACAGCGTTCAGCAATATCTGCTGTTAATCAGTATTTAAATATTATTTATATTACACTTTTCCAAAAATCACAGGAGTTTGGGAGGTGTTTTCCCATTCATTCTTATGGGGACATTTTCAACTTTGGCTCTGCTACTGTTCCAGCATGTGTGCAGCCACAGAATCTGTTCACCTTTTTAAGCTCTTTCAGCTCTTCATCTTCATCTTTAAGCCTTTTCAGCTCATTCAATATTCAGCTTTCAGGCCTTTTCAACCCTTTCGAATATTCAGCTTCGTGTTCAACTATAGAAACTTTTTAAGCCCATTCAGCCTATTACTTTTCAGCCTTTCTGCCTTTTCAAATACTCACCTTTCTGCCTTTTCAGCTTTTTCATAAATTCAGCTTTATATTCAGCTAGATAAACTGTTCAACGATCAAACTGTTCAACTTTTTTAGCTCTTTCAGCCTATATATTTTCAGCTTTCAATTTTTTTCAGCTTTTTCAAACATTCAACTTCATGTTCAGCTAAAGAAACTGTTCAACGATCAAACTGTTCAACTTTGTTAGCAACCAATTACTTTTAAGCCTTTCTGCCTTTTCAGCTTTAAAAATTTTGAGCTTTTTCTGCAAATTGTTGACCATTCATTCTTATAGTTTTATGCATTTCTGGCAAGTGTTTTCCAGTACATTCAGCAGATTTCTGAAATCACTTCAGCTTTTAGCATTCACACTGTATTTTCGCAGGAAATGCAATTTTTCTAGTTATAAATGTTGTTATAATGAAAATAAGGTAAAACAAAGACAGTAAAACTTGATTGATGCCATAAATCATGCAATTTAACAAATTACTTTTAAAGTAGCGTGACCCAACACGGCTGGAAAATATGTCATACATACCTGCGGCATGCAAAGCAAGTCAACCAGTGAAAACATCATGATAGTAAAATTAGTATTTGTAAAATCTGTATTTTGTACATGTTCATATGTCTGAATTTTTCAAAAGCAATGCCTTTAGACTGTGTGAGAAAGTATGTAGGGTGGCATAGTTTCTTTTTTCAGTTGGTAGCATGATTGGCTGAATGAGCAGAACAGATCTTGTCGATCAGTTTGAATTTTACTGGTTAATAAAAGGTAGGTTCAGGTAGGATTCAATTCAATTCAAAGGGGCTTAATTGGCATGAAAGTTTGAACAACAATATTGCCAAAGTACAAAGAACACAACATCAAGATTAACTTACATTAATTATATATACAGTATATCCTGTGTGTGTGTGTGTGTGTGTCAGACACTCACTGTCCCTCAGGTTGTGGCATGTTGATATATATTGGGCAGCCAGATATGCCCTGTCTCCTTCTCCCAGGAGTATTTTTAATTTTGATTGGCCATTCAGCTCTTTGAAATCTAAGATTATAGAGCTGAATTTGTCAAAATAAATGGCTCTTGTTTCCTTGAATTTTTCACATTGTAGGAGAAAGTGCATCTCTGCCTCAACCTCACCTGTCGAAAAGAACTGTTTTCTTTTGGTTGCCATCATTTTTTGTGTCTTCCTGTTTGGATTGTCAGTTTGTGGTCACTGAGCCTGAACCTGGTAAGGATCTGTCTCTGCTTTCTATCTCTGACAGTAGAGAGATATTCTGCTATTTCAGGTGGTTAAAAAAGTTGAGCGTTCTCTTTTGAATGTTAATTATCAGTGGGTATCTGCCTAATTTTGCTCTACATACATTTGTTGGTGTGTTTCTATGTACGTGTAAGACGTATCTGCAGAATTCTGCATGTAAAGATTCTGTTAGATGTTTGTCCCAGAGGGTAAAGCTCTGATGACTGAGTGGACCCCATACTTCACTACCGTACAGCGCAATGAGCTGGATGACACTATCAAATATTCTAAGCCAGATTTTGACTGGAGCTCTTATAGTGCATTCACTGCCATGTTGAAACTGCCTGGTGCTGCAATGGTTATACCAAGGTAGGTATAACTCATGCTATGTTCAATGATATGATTATTTATGGTAAATTGGTGTTCATTCTCCTGACATTTGGGGCATTTTTGAAAGATCATGACATTAGTTTTCTTCATATTTTCTACTCTGGATTTTCACATAGTGTCTTCTCCTTGTGTTTCTCCCTAGCTACCTGCTGCACTCTTACATTTAGCAGGGTATCCAACCTCCCTGCTCTCTGTTCTGTTAGCTGCCTTCTGACCGATTTCCATGGCGACTGTGATAGATTGATTTTTTGTAAAAAAGCAGTTGTTTAAAAAGCAATGAATTATTAGAGTTAAAAACTAATGGTATAAGGATACTTACCTGTCAAAGAAGTTGAATTAACCTGTGATCATCTGTTGATCCTTTTGATTCCCCGGGATCGCTTAGTTATACCTGCAGGGGTCTCGGGCCACGATGCCTCATTCTGAATGAAGCTGCCAGAAGAGAAGCATTGTGTCGATAGTTTCATTCATTCATTCCCCTTTTCAGGTATTCAGGTATTCAATGTATAGAGTATAGAGTTGATGTAATTGGAAGAGAAAAATCATACGTTCAAGATGATGTTTTGTTGATGTGCCGACTGAAAATGGTGTTTTCGGCATTAATGTTCGGGTTCTGGAGTGACGTGACCGCAGATACAGCGCATTTTGTGTGTTAAGTGTGTAAGTTATAACTGACTGTTGATGCTTATGTTTATGAATGGTTGTTGTTGTTTATAGTGTAAATTAACTGTATAAAAGGCTAAATTGTTTACTATCAGGTATTATTTGGTTTATTGCAGCTACATACAATTTTGATATTTGAAACCTTGTTTATTGATTATCTGAACATTTCATGTTTTTCTAACGTGATACTATTTGTGAGTATAATGTGGTGAATAATAAATTCTGAATGAAGCTGCCAGAGGAGAAGCATCGTGTCAATAGTTTCATTCATTCATTCCCCTTTTCAGGGCGCAACACGACCACTTGTTTACTCCACAGGGGGCTAGGCTAACTGTTAAGTTTCTTTTCTGGTATCAAACACAGTTTTTTGTTTGTTTGTTTGTTCCTCTTCTTGTCTTCATAAAATACCTCTTCTGTTATCGTCTTCAGTGCAGTTTCTCCTTGTAAATGTTTGTAACAGTGGCAGGTAGTAGCTGAGTTAGCAGTTGACAGCAAGCTACACAGTTGACAGCTAGCTAGTTGACGGTTAGCTAGTTGTTTTGATCTAGAAAATATATCCAAAAATTATATTTTCTTCTTCTGTTTTTGCAGATTAATGTTGTAACTTCTTCTTTAGAGTCCTTTCTGAAGAATATTTGAAGGTGCTTTTGCAAAATGTCCCACTTTTTACGTTCAAGTTTGAGATATATTCAGGAGCTCATTTTTGATGCAACTTCTTCTCATGGAATCTCTGAGTCATTGTATACCATTAGATTATTTTTCTTAAGGTGATATCTACCAAGAAAGTTGCAGTGATTTTCTGTCTTGGTCTTTTAGAGGCTTCTAGTACACGGAGAGAATGGGCTTAAGTGTTGTGACATAGATTTTCTTGAGACCGGCTTGTCATATAGTGAATTTGGTGGAGGATGATCATTGCATTCATATATACAATGAAGTGTTGCTGCTGTAGTTGTGAGGCAATTTGAAAAATACTTGTTTATTTAAGCACCAGGTGGAGTTAAGGAGATAATCTGACATGAGAGACTACTTGGATGAGTAGTGCACAGCAGAATTCCTGCATCATATAACAACAACCTCCCTGAGAAACAATCCAGTGTTTGCCTAAATTCTATAGGAGGATAACCAATCCAGCATGTCTCCCTACACAGAGAAATAATTACCTTCCTATATGAATGTTGCGCATCATATCCCTCTCTCTCCCCGTTTCTTGTTGGCTTCTATCTCTGCTCCAAAAAGGCAAACCAAAAAAGTTAACTAAAGACAGGAAAGTCGAGAGAAGGAAGAAGGAAATAGTCGATACAAAATAAAATCTTATCATCAGATGCATTTACTTGACAATGTACTCAAATAAGAGTCTAAATGAACAGCACGCTATCAGCATGACCAACCCCAGAATGGCAGACATTCACCTATATTTTTGGAACATTTAGCTTCACTCACTCATTCAGCAGCACAGGTCAGCCCATGAAGGGCGACAAAGTAATTCATAGCTCTTTAAAAAACTTTGCCATCCAACAATTCAGATAATATTCACTATGATTCTCACCATTAACCCTTTGCTTTTCGACCTCAGTTTGTTTTATTATATATTACATGTAAGTGTAAATGATTTCTCAACTGGACCTCCACTCAGAATCAACTACTGCTAACTTTAAAGACCACCTATATGTACTGTAAATAAAGGGGTGTCATTCAACATTCAACAAGGACAATGGTGGTGAGGACAGCGGTACATTCCCTCCTTTCCTTTATCATGAAGTACTCTCCTTCAAATCAGTCACTGTAAATGCAAAGCAGGAGATGATTCAGGGCTACAGCATAGAAAACTTACCTACACTTTTTGTGAATAACGTTACTAATTCTTCCATTTAGCCCATCTGTTTGACACTGAATTACTTTGGGAAACCAGAGCCATTTTATTGTCTCCGGCTTCCTTGTTCATACCACATTCGGCTCTAAGCTATTACATCCAATTTCCACCCTGATGATTATTATGTAGTAGATACTAATAGAATAATGGTGGAAGAATAGGAGAGTGCAGGGGTAATTAGAAAGCAGTGGGTCACCATGTTTGCCCAGAGGAGGATGCAGAGGGAATTACCTGGCCCACAGACAGAGGAGATGGGAGGAGGGAAGAAGAGAGAGAGCGTGTAAGGAGAAGAAATATTAAATAAATGTGCGGGAGATGAAAGAAAGGAAATAAATAGAGAGAGGGACAGAAAGAGGGAAAAGACTCAAGTAGTGGAGTAAGATGGAGACAGAAAGAGAGAAAGGCGACAAGAGCGAGGAAAGAGAAAAATGAGACTTGTTTCATCTTGAAATGATGGAATGAGCTCCCGCCCCAGAGCTCTGTTCGATAGGCCGCCTTCTGTTGTCGAGCTGTGGAGGAGACATGGAGGGAGGAGATGGGGAAAGAGGAAGAAAAAGAGAGAGCAAAATGGCCATGGTTATGATGTGTGTGTCGGTATATATGTAAGGAGTGTGTGTATCCAAGCCATAATTCCATAAAAAGCATTTGTCCGCCTACTGCACAGCCTTAAATGCTGCTCACTCATTCTGCTGCATGACTAATTATGATCAAAGACAGATTAACCCATGGATCTCTGCAGTCAGACGTGGAAAAAAAAAAGCCTTGTATGCCGATGGTGTTCTGTTATTCCCGTTAAGTGTCTTTTTTGTGCTTAATCAATTATTAACAACGTTTGTTTATATTTGTCTTGAGAAAAATACCCGTCAAGACATTAAGGCCCTTCAGTAGTAGATATTCGTGTTAGCTTTCTGAACACGTTTGACAGATTTCTGTTTATTTTTTAATCCCACATGTTAACGACTTTGAAGTATAATGTTACAAGAGCAAAAGAAAAATATATGTACATCATCTTCAGAACTCTTTCAAGAGATGCTCTGCAATAATTAAAGGCCGGTTCTCTATATTTTTTTCTCTTATCAACAGATACAGTTTTTCTTCTGTGATGCTTTAAGCATTAAATAAATTCAAAAAAACATTTGAAAAACTCAAGCGTAATTTGCCCTTGCAACTTGAGTAGATCCGTACTCAACGCTCATTCAGTCATTTGTTAATGGTGGAAAAGTGACCAAACTAAGTAGGCCTTCACACAAACACAATTAGCATACTTACTTAGAAACAGACAAAGCAAATGGAGGAGCTTCTCACTGCTGAAAATGTAAACTTATTGTGGATGGTCGTGAAACAGCTCCAAGAATGCCTCAGGAAAACAAATATAAGTTTATTGCAGTAGCATAAATGCTTCTTAAAAATTATTGTGCTGCAAGAAGTCAACCAGACTCTGACTTTAAATTTAAAGTCAGAGTCTGGTTGACTTCTTGCAGCACAATAATTGAATTAATAGATATGATTTATTGCATATTAACCGCAAAAACAGTTAGGTCCATTCCTTAAAGTTCAGACAGACAACAGATTTCTGTTTACTACCAGCAACACAGGACAGAAAGTGTGCGTTTATTCATCAGTCGGCTTTCACTCCCAAGGAGATGTTGTGCCTTTCAGCAGACAAAACAGAATAGTGACATTGAGGTTTGATAGGGAACCAAACCAGCCACTTGTCTCTTGCTAGCTGAAGTAAGAGCACTAATACACACATTTAAAAATACTTTTTGTACATGTAAAAGTTGTGCATTTCAAATCCTAATTGAATTCAGTTGTTTGAGTTTTTCAGACATTTCTCTAATCTTTGTTTCCCCACTTTTAGCCAATAATTATGTAAAGGTGCCAGTATTATGGTTTGGTAATTGCCAGCCCTCTTCAAGCATCACATCTGAGAAGTTTGGAGGTAAATATCTCTTTTGACTAACTATTTGCAGCTCATAACAACCTAAACTGTTGCAATTTTACATTTCTTCTGGTTTTTAATGTAGTAGAGAAAGATGTACAATTCTATATCCCCCTTAAATTTAGAAGGGTAGGAGTATTAAGCAGCATAAAATGAAAATACTCGGGTGAAGTCCATGTAACTCAGATACACTTGATTAGTACTTAGATGTACTATAGTAAATGTACTGTATCTAAAATATACACAGTAGATGGTATATGATTAGTACAGAACATAAATGTTGTCCTGCTAAGTCTAAATAATCCACAGATCACTGGAACTATTTCTTTGGTACAAGATAATTCAATCTAAAATTTTAAAGACCTGTGCACCCACACAAGTGTTGTCACTTCTTCTATTTCATAAGACAACTCTGGTTGAACTGCGGGGAAGGTCACTAAAATTGCAGCCCTCCCACTCTACAGGTGCAGTCAGACTGAAATTAGCCATGAGAAATGTGTTTGCTAAGGCAAAGGGGACCGTAAAAATAGCGTGGGATGTAAACATAATCTGCAGGAGGCAGAGCATGGCAACAACAGCTGGGAGTTGGGAGTTTTTAAACTCAGAAGGTATTTATCAAGCAAAATCTTCAGACTCCAACACGGTCCTGAGAAGAGGTCCAGTCAGACAAAAGTGAAAGCACCTGTGTGTGTGGACCACCAATACAGGTGTTTACACCTGTAGTGCCTTTCAGGGTGAGGTCTGACTCAGAGTCCCAGTTCAAAATCGCATACTAGCACACTGCCGACTACATACTCAATCAATATATTCTGTACACTGCCAATTAAATGAACAGGGAAGTGGGCCATTATCAGCAGACAGTTAACACTAATGTATGCTCAAGGCATCAACACAACATTACAGGTCTCCTTATTACAGTGTTTTTCAATCCTGTTCCTGGTGTCCTCCTGTCCTGTATGTTTTAGATGTCAGACTTGATTCAAATGAATAGTGTGTCATCAAGCTCCGCTAAAGGTTGATAACGACCCATTCATTTGATGGGTCAGAATGGATGATGGAATCAGG
Organism: Spondyliosoma cantharus; assembly: GCA_900302685.1. Lineage (NCBI taxonomy): Eukaryota > Metazoa > Chordata > Actinopteri > Spariformes > Sparidae > Spondyliosoma > Spondyliosoma cantharus. The sequence goes on along the minus strand of OMLP01043110.1, from coordinate 10,252 downwards.
GAGGCCCCAGGAACCGTATTGGAAAAACACTGCTTTAATGCATCCATGTGTCAGCTGCCATTGGATAATAATTGGTTATCACAAACATAAATCAACATAACCTCCTCCACTCACTGTAATATTTCCCAGTATTATTTTCAAGGCAAGATAAAGAAGACGTGATAAGAAGCCTGGTAACGGTTCACATTTGATTAACAGAACAAAGAATTACGGTAAAGTAACTATCAAGATCAATGATGGGCCGAGCAGTGTTAGCAACTACCTTTGGTATACATTACTGAGAAGCAGAAGAATGGGCTGCTGAGGAGGACGCAACTAGTAAGAAGAGCACGGGTGCAGAGGAGGAGGAGGAGGAGGAGGAGGATTTGTCTTTGGTCTATATATTATCTTATACAGTTTACCTAAAGCAGTGCTTAACTTTAATAATAGAAAATACACAGACTAAATATGATACAGGTGTAGATAGAAATGCTGCTGAAGGTGTCTACTGCGTTTGCTACAGGGGTTAGTGTGACTGTGGGGCAAGAGGGGTCTGATGAGTAAGGCCGTTACCCCTGCAGGCATTTGTGCAGCCTCTCAGAAAAACATAGTTTTTGCCTTCAATTTTCAATTTCGCCTTTTCTTTTCTTTTTAAATCTACACACTTGATTTCTTGCATCAAGTATTGTTAGAAGTAAAGATAATGATAAAATAGCAAACAAAACTGTAGTGCTTGAACTATCTGTCCACCACTGGACAATCAGAAGAGACACAATGCATTTTGGGTCAGCTGGGTATGTGCATCAAGTTGTCAGTGCATACTCAGGAATTATTGCTAGTGTAGTATACAGCCATGCATTTTCTAACATACACATGAAATACAATGTGACACAATTAATTTGAAAAGTGAGTTAGTAACACAGCTAAACCTAAATATTAAGATTTGGAACAACTTTTTATTTATTTGTTGTCCATCTATGGAAGATTTTGTTTGATGTGGTTCATAATATTTCAAAACCCCAGCATATGTTAGAACTTATTGGTAGATTTAAAGGTAACTAAGGAAAGCTGCATGTCATCTGATAAATGAAGTTGATGGGGACTTGGGGGCAAAATGTTTTGTGGACTATGAAGCTTCACCTGACTCTCCATCGACATCAAGATGAGTAGATAAAGACTGGCTTTTCATTTTTGGGTGACATTGTTCTTTAAATCCCTGCAAAAGTATAATTTACTGTGAAAAACCAGTTTAAAGGTACAGTACCATTATTCTATTCTCTCTATAAAAAACTAATAAAAGCAGATCTGCATGTAAATGTGTCGCAGGAGGAAAAGCACAGGTGTAAATGGTAACAAGAATGATGGTTGAGTTCCATTTAGCTGCTTCAGTTTCAGGGTCCTGGTAATGTGCACTGTCACGCTGACATAGTCTACTGGGACATTCTGGGACACACTGACACACGGAGCCATTTGAATGTTGATCGTGCTTTTCCTACTGTGACAAGTAAAACGTTTTTTTTTTATGAAATGTGCCTGTATTTTCTTTAGGGAATCTCATTATGTGACAATATATTGACAGCATTAGTAGTGACATTACAATAGTGTTAAACTATTGTAATGTCACTACTAATGCTATGTCCTCCCTCTAAGTAAGAAGAAGTCCCCGTTTGACCCTGCTGATTTAAGACTCCAGAATGCCAGTACTGCATTATGTATAGCAACATTTAGGTAATCAGAAATGTGCTAGCTTTAAATGGCAGCCCCAGCTGTTGGATCCACCACCACTTCAACCCTTACTGAGGTCACAGCTTGGATCCTCAGGCCATTGTATCTGATCCCAACTCCACCATTTGCTGCTCTCGGCCCAGTACCTACACTTCTCTTTAAATCCTCTTCCTCCATCTTGTCTCAGTTCATCTCCACATGCATCAACAAATCTTTGCTGACAGGAGAAGTGCCCGCTGCCTTTAAAATAGCAGCTCTGAGTTCAGTCCTGGGAAAATCTAACCTCAATCAAGGCTCTCGCTCAAACGACACAGACCCATCCTAAACCTGCTGTTTCGCACCAAAGCATTACAGCGAGCTGTGCCAGGCACAGCTGTCCAAAAAATGAACTTGATAAAACATTTTAGTTGCTATCTGTTCACAGCAGCACAGAAATGACACTTTTACATGACTGAGTAATATCAGCCAACTCGGCTTCAAGCCTCTTTTTCATTTCAGTACAGAGCACAATATTTTCTTACATCAATCTGTCCAAGAATGGTTTTCACTTTCCTCCAACACACACTGATATTTGTAGCAATATTTATGCATCTGCGTGTTTTTACTGCAGCAAAAAGTGCTTGAATTTCATTTTATAGTTTAGGATTTCACAGGCTGTGGTAATAAATATAAGGTAAGTGTTTAGTTGTGATTCCTTGAGACTCTTTTTCTCTCACCTCAGATTTATTGTTGCATGTGCGCATACAGTACTTTCTACAAATACAGTTCCCTTGCAAACATATCCAGATGTTTTGCCACAGATACATATTTTATTGTATGAATGCAAAGGGATTAAAACAACCAAAATACTTTCATAACTGACAGGATTTACAAGCTGAATTAGTTCAAGAGAAGCCGGGGAATAAAAATGAAAAATGGAATTCACAATTTCATATGATCCACAGAGATGTTGTGAGACAACAGCATCAGTCCAGCAAGGCACGGCTGTGTATTTATTTCCATCTGACTCAGTCCAAAGACAATACAAATTTGGCAAAACATACAATATATGATATTGTACAGCTTATTTTCAAAAGCCTCTATCTATGTTCTGCTGTTTACCTGAAAAACTTGTCAATATACACTCTTAGAAGCTATCTCTTTGTAAGTCAGATCCTCCTTCACACTGTTGAGAGTCTTGATGCACAGTGTACACATAATAGAAAACAGAAAACAATTCCAGCTTTGTGACAAAATTATAAATGACTGTCACCAAATGCGCTTGGCTACGATGTGGGAAACAACAAAGAATATGAGAAGATGTGCATTTTGATGCTTTATTTTTAAAGGTCTCATATTATGAAAAACATGTTTTCTCTGGTCTCTACATGTTTAAACTGGTCCACCCTGAGCCTGCCAACTCCCAGAATGAGGAAAACAAGTGATTCCTGCATGGTCTCTGCAACAACAGGCTGTTCAGATTCAGCTCCTGTCGTTATGTAACCAAAGAAATCATTTTCATAGGTCGACCTCCTCTGTGCAGTGATAGGAGATATCTGAGAGGGGGGCGTTCATCCCCGAGGTGAAGTTTGGTGTGTCCAGCGGTGAGATAGCAGTGTTTAGCAATGTCGTCGCTCAGAGTTAGAAACGCAATTTGCTCTGTTGTTGGTTTTAAAAATCAACATCAGTATATATTCTGTCCCAGCTACAGAAGAACAGAAGAGACAGTGGTTGCATTTCATTTTTAATGACAACGTGCCGGCTACGGTTCCTGTAAGTTTGTGTGTGTGTGCTAAACACTTCACATCGGACTGCTTCGGTAACGAGGGTCAGTACAAAGCTGGCTTTGCCTCGACACTGACCCTCGTGAAAGGATCAGTACCAACCATACCGGACCCAGCAACTGCACCCGAGATACAGGTAAGTGTCACCGCGGTTTGATTGTATTTACAGTTGCCTACGAGTATGGTGAAGTCAGCTGGAAACTGGCTAACTTTAGCTCCGCTTCGGTCTAAACAATGGCGTTTGAAGCGAGTTTAATGTTAATAATATTACGATGGAGCTTGGTTGTCACAGTAAAAAGTCTGGAAACGTGCAGACTGGAGACAGAGACGATGTGAACAGTGTCCAAGAGTTCTGGAGACGAACACAGCTTTCACTAGCTGTTAGCCATTAGCTACATGGTAGTAACTGTAACAACACATACGAACAAACTAACATTATTCAGACACACTAACCATTCTGAAACGTCCTGCTGCAGCCGCAGAGTCTGTGTTTCTTCAGGAGCTTCTCCTTCTGGGTCCGATCCTGGGTCAAACTGGTACAGTTGAACGAAAATATCTCCGTGAGCCACAGGGATACATCCACCGTAAACATTAGTGCGAGGCATCATCTCCCTGAGGGACGTGTGGCACACAAAGCCATTGGGCAAGGCTCTCCAAGAGGTGTTGACAGATGGAGCTCATTAGCATTTAAAGGTGCAGGCACAGAAACAGCCTGCTCTCAGGAGAACTCAGCAGAGCTCATTTGAGCCACTTTTAGACAGCTGAAATTCAGGAACACGGATGGGTTTGGGGCAATGTATATCAAATACAGTGTTGTTGGACCTTTGACAGCTGTGTGAAATTGATGAAAAACTGTATGAGACCTTTAAAGGAAAAATATGTGTTATCTTAGTTTTTCCCAAACTAGTTCCTCACTATCATTTGACTCAGTCAGTTATGATTTATACATTTGCAAGGCCTTCTGTTTGTAGGAATGAAGGGGATGTTTCATTTTCTTTGTTCAACAATATTTATTCACAGCGATGACACGGCGAAGAGGAAATTCAAAAGGAAGTGAAAGGGAATTGGGGTATTGATATTCAGGCAGACGTAGACCAGTAACAGTGAGGAGCAAACGAAGTACAGAATAACAACAGCAGTCAGCAAAATAGAGTATACAGGAGGACAAAAGACATAAAAAGGCAGAGAACAGACAGTACCGCTCACTTTTTCTGTGCGATTTTAGGGAATCTTGGAAGAAGCACAACATTACCTGAAAGCACAAAAGCAAGAGCGACAGAAGGGTCGTGAACAGGCTCATTTAGGACAACAGAGGAAGGGTGTGTGGATGGGAAGTCACCCAGAGTGGTACTGTGAGTGGGGAATTTTCTGAAAGCTGCTATAGTGATGATTTTCTTCTTCTTCTTCTTCTTCTTCTTCTTCTTCTTCGTTTAAGAGAAGTTTGTTTTTATTCTATTCATTCCAGTCACTGGTCACCACGGGCTTGTATACAAGCCTGAAACTGTCAGCAAATTCACCTTTCTGTGTATGCTGCGTCATGCCTTTCACTTACCCAATCAGGCACAAATAATTGGTTCACAATCTCACTGTCTCTCAAACTCCCATCGGCAAATGCTCTCCTCAGTTTCTTCTCAGATGAACTGAGCAGGTATTCCAGCAGGAGTCTTGTTTTCAATTACTGTGTTTCTCTTTTTTAACTGTCAAATCATTCTTTTTACTCTGTGTAATGTTAGCTGTCAAAGTCTTGCCTGATTTGTTTCCTGCAGCTCATTTGTTGTTTCTGGGAAGCTGATGTTGGAGGAAAAGGAGTTGGACTCTCCAGTGGTACTGGGAGGTTTCCACTCTTGACTCTTTGACACAGACAAAAATGAAAACCAAAACTAATACATCAGGCAGCGTCACACAGGGCTTTTATTCATCAAACACAACGAGTAATTGTTTTTTTAAAGGGCAGATCACGGTGGGAGTGTCGGAATCGGGCCCTGATTGCTGCAATTTGGTATTTAGTCAAAGCAGAAAATGCACTCATTTGAGAGTTGAATTTCATTAAAAATGGAATTCAATCGCATCCATAATCAATGTGCACACGACTTTGACACAACCAACAACAATCACAGCTGCATACCTGTTATACCTCCGATTGATTGCGATTGTGATTCTGTGCGGTGAGCTCAATCTTAGATCCGGGGTGGCCATAATAGCCTTCTTAAAACCAAAGGTAATTTTACAAGTTTTCCCACCTGGGCGCAAAGTGTGATGAAGTATGTCTTCCACTGCAGGCTGAATACTTGTCTGCACATCACCTTCCTCCCTGAATCATATCCTCTCTCCTCTACTGACTCTAATTGCTCTCTCAAAATATCCCCTCTGTCTCTCTGTCTGGCACTTATTCTATTTCTTTTCACACAATTTCAAGCCAACCACATCATTTGACGGTCCGGGGGTATTGTAAGAACCGAAAGGGCCAAACCACTGCACTCGTTAAGTTTGGCTGCTTTGGTGTAACACACCCTTAAAAAAAAAAAAACATAATCTAAATGCTAACGTGAAGTGCAAATGTGAGGCTCTCTTTTCTGAAATAATGTCTTTGAATTGCAGGTTCTGATGAAATAAACCGATACACAGCGCACAAACAGCTGTTTATGTTCACAGCCATATGGGGAGAGGAGGGTAAACGGATCGGCGTTTCACATTTTGTGCCATTTCAGCAAAATAAATGTGCATGCACTTCAGACAGTAATTGCTGTGTATAATTAAGGTTGCTGGGCATACGTGGAAACTAACACGGAAACTTGAATTCAAAGCAGTTTCAGAAGTGTGACCCATTTTTTTGGGAACAACTTGCCGCGGGTCAGGGGTAAGTATGAGGCAACATTCACACTGTGAAGGTAAAATGACTCTCCGGTACAACAGGAAACATGGACGCAGGTTGCAGAGCATCAAAAAGCCTTTTTGTCGTCTTTTTTGGTGTTTTTTTTTGTTTTTACCAGAACATTCTCAGCTGCCACCTGTTGGATTTCAGACACAGATGATTTGTCTCTTTGCAAAATGTCCCAGTTTCAGGCTCCAAAGGTGCCTGATTTACAGCTACATAATCTGCTGGAAAACAAGACGCAGGTTGACTCAACAGGTTTGTGTTGGGCACAGTTTGTACCGTATATGCATGTATCTGATGCCAGATCAAGCAGACGGCTCCCTCGCCGCTGATCACATCATCGTACATCTGCTCTGCAGCATCCGCGAATCCCATTTGAGCAAACATTTGTTATTTTAAGTTCATTCCATTAGACTATAAATATTATTACATAACACCAGAAACCGCTTCACGCAGCGAGTCAGCTCCAGAATTAGTTAATTAATTCATATTACACCTAAGAATGAAGTCTCATATGTATCTCACTTCATTTCGATGCATAATAGTGATATCATTATCAGACTCAGCAAAAATAAAACGTTCTGACCCGCAGCAACCTGACTTTTATCTTATTCTCTATCTGCTCTCTTCCTACCAGCGATACAGGAATTGAATTAGATTTGTGATCGCATTAATGCCTTTGTGTCGATTTAAGTGGTGAATCATCTAACCCACCATCTCAACCTGCCCATTTTCAGCTCTGTTCAGCTCTCACACTAGTTTCTGGAAAAAACAAATTCCAGTAGAATAATAGATTTGTTGCTTTTTATCCCTATACACTACAATCTCATTCTTGTTTTCTTTTATTATTCATTGTTATTTATACCCACCTACGTAACATAACAAAGTACAAGAGATTTTGCCAACCCAAAGACCTGCTCTGTGCAGTAGCCTTGGAGTAAAAGGGTTCAAAGTCATACTGCACATAGAATAAAAGACTTTTGCACTGGTCTCTACACTGACCATTTTAAAAAATAACAACATTCACCTCTTTTTTGACTACTTTTCCTTCATTTCACACCACATACATTTCTTACCCAGGGATGTGTACACATTTAATTCCATCTAATGAACAGATCTGGTAAACAGGGTTATTAATGTTCAAAATAAACTGATGCAATATCACAAAATGTTGCTCACTGAAGGCTAATAAACATGTTTTTATGGTGTAATTTAATTCTGTTCATTCCTGCACCGTAGTTAAGTCGCGGTGAGGATGGGTCGGACAACGAAAGACAGCAGAGATGATAAAGGATGAATGGAAGAAGCTCAGGAGAAATATAGAGAGTAGATGGTATGTAAAGCTGCAGCTTTGCCAGGATACCCTTGGCCTGTCATTTAAGACAGGAAGCGATTGAATCCTGCGCCTCAGGTTAAACTATGACCTACGGGGAATGTAGCCAGCTGTTCTGATAGACATGTATTTCACCTTGGGAGCAACACTATAGGAATTGCTAAGCTTCTTAAAGAATACTTGATTTGCCTCAACCTTGCAAAATACTCTGCAAAAAGCACTGCATAAAAAATAGTCGGGCATGTTCAAGCACACAGCACACCATGTTTCACATTCTTGATTTTTATTGCCTGGCAGTGAGAGACCAACAACATGTGTAAATATTGTCATAACAGAATACAGCTGTTGTCCTGGAGAAAAACTCTATTTTAACAGAATTCAAATGAGTCTCCTCGGTTGGGAAAGGAATTCAGTCATAGGGATATTGAGGAATGAAGGCATTAAGTCTCTTCCAGTGCTGCTTACAGCTGAATCAAGAATTGGCCCACTTCAACAAGGCTGCATGTCTAGCACTGCCTTAAAGGTGCAATTTTAGCATAGCAACACTTTAGCCAGTGTAGGTTAAGTCTGGTATTTCACAGTGTGATTAACCTCAGCTGTCATGAATACCAGATTATCTGTGGGACTGTCAGAAAAACCTCTCACTCAATAAACCCCTGCACATTCATTTTTTTTTTTTAATACCAGGAGCACATTGAGCAAGTCTCCTCTCTACACTTACAATCAAACAGGACAATTTTCCCCATCAAAAAGAAAAGGTGTTTTTTCATTTTTATCCCCCCTCCATGGAGTGAAATCAAGAAGCTAGCGTTTGCTTATTCTCTCCTCCTCCCTCTCAATCAGCAATTTTCTCCTTTGATCTTTTATTCATATGATTAAGTCTGTGTATCACCAGACTCTTCACTCTACATTTCAATATATGATGAGACCATCTTTGAAGTGGGGCATGCTGCCATCGAGTCACTTTGGCGAACAACTGATTTTCTTATTTTTTTTTATTTTTCTTCATGCCTGCAGTTTCGCCAATTACTGTTGGAATGGAAACACTTCCCTAACTTGTTAATTATCTCCATTCAGTTCTTCAACCTCGAGTGTAAACACACACAAAGGCAGTTTTTTTGCGTGTGTTTATATTGGATTCCCGGTCCGTCCTATATATTGGCTGTGGCTTGTCTCACCCAAATATGTTATCTCTTTCATAAACACATTCATTTGGTATCCAGCTGAATTCACATTTCATTACATTTTCCTCGCTGCGCCGGCTTCTGTGCTCCCGCTTATTACAGTGCTTTACCCTCTCCTCTCCTCTGCCTCTCGTCCTCTTTTTTTCAGCGCCAACAACCTCAATTCATCCCCACCCTGTCCTGCTTCCACCTGTTTGTCCTCTCCTGTCATTCCCTCACCCTCTTCATCTCACATCTGTTTCTAGCTCCCGCCCTTATGTTTGCCACCATCCCTTAATCAATACCTTTAACCCTTCTCATCTTCGGCGCCCTTGTTATCCCTCACCGTTTCCCTCCTTTCGCCGTCTCTTCTCTGCTATTTCAAACTTTTCCTCAGAAGACAAAAGGTTAAAAGAATATTTAATGCCAGTCAGATGTGTGAACAAAAGCACGCAGGCAGTCTCGATCGGCAGAGATCTGATTGTAACCTATATCGAATCTAATGAGCGAAAGGGAGCAGTGTGGAGGAGAGAGGGGAGTGAGATGAAACGGAGGGTGTATGTACCCGCATGTAAGCTATAGGTCGTGTAGGAGAGAGACTAAATATATTGTACTAATATTTTGTGAAGCTTTTATTAGACTAACTCTGCGCACAGATAAATGGATCAAAAATGTGTTTGATGTCATTTTTTTCCCCATATTTACTCAGACTGAACCATTTCCTATGACTCATGGCTCAGAGCGTTGCCCTGAGCTAAAGCGCTAGCATCAGGCTGACGATGATCTTGCCAGGCATGCCAGTAAAACTGTCAATGCATATTTTTGTCAGCACGCCACCACGTAACCTGCCACAGGATACGGTGTGATTATGCGCTTTTTGTCAGAATTGTAAGATCCGTGTCACACTAACTCCACTTGTGTCTTTTTGTCATTGGCGGCCCATCGTCTCCAAGCACGGGAATGGACCAAAAATAAACCACACTTTATCAGAACACAAAAGTTCAAAGGTATAGTGAAGAGCGTGAACATACAGGAAGTAAAAGGACATTTTTCTGAACTCGATAAGCTTGAATGTTTATTTGAAACAAGCTTTTTCTCTACCCGAATGCCCTTGATCCCACATCACTCCATCCCCAACCCCATCCCCCTCCACTGTCTTCCTCACGTGCACAGGCACCTCTCCTCTACCTCTCTCACCTGCCCACACCTACGTAGTGCCCCTTGGGTGCTGTAGGTAACAGACCCTGAGCAATGGAGCAGCAGAACCCAGCAGTGGATTAGCGGCAGTGTGTAAGAGAGGCCAGATTCTGACACATTCCTCCAGGGAAGTCAAGCCAGTTAATCCGACCCCGGTGCTTACTCTATCAACCCCCTACCAGCTGCACTTTGCCCCTGCACACAAACACACATACTC
>OMLP01043106.1:0-10543 GCA_900302685.1 Spondyliosoma cantharus | reverse complement strand
CTCTTTGTTAAATTGCAGCCATGTGCTAAAATCATTTAAGTTCATTTTTTTTTCCTTTTAATGTACACACAGCACCCCATATTGACAGAAAAACACAGAATTGTAGACATTTTTACAGATTTATTAAAAAAGAAAACTGAAATATCACATGGACATAAGTATTCAGACCCTTTGCTGTGACACTTGTATATTTACCTCAGGTACTGTCCATTTCTTCTGATCATCCATGAGATGGTTCTACACCTTCATTGGAGTCCGCTGTGTTTAATTCTAATGATTGGACTTGATAAGGAAGCCACACACCTGTCTATATAAGACCTTACAGCTCACAGTGCATGTCAGAGCAGATGAGAATCATGAGGTCGAAGGAACTGCCTGAAGAGCTCAGAGACAGAATTGTGGCAAGGCACAGATCTGGCCATGGATACAAAAATTCTGCTGCACTTAAAGTTCCAAGAGCACAGTGGCCTCCATAATCCTTAAATGGAAGACGTATGGGATGACAAGAACTCTTCCAAGAGCTGGCCGTCCAACCAAACTGAGCAATCGGGGGAGAAGAGCCTTGGTGAGAGAGGTAAAGAAGAACCCAAAGATCACAGTGGCTGAACTCCAGAGATCAGTGAGGAGATGGGAGAAAGTTCAAGAAAGTCAACCATCACTGCAGCCCTCCACCAGTCAGGGCTTTATGGCAGAGTGGCCCGACGGAAGCCTCTCCTCAGAGTAAGACACATGAAAGCCGCATAGAATTTGCCAACACATGAAGGACTCCCAGACTATGATAAATAAGATTCCTGGTCTGATGAGACAAAGATGAACTTTTTGGCCTTAATTCTAAGCGGTATGTGTGGAGAAAACCAGGCACCGCTCATCACCTGCCCAACACCATCCCTACAGTCAAGTGTGGTGGTGGGAGCATCATGCTGTGGGGGTGTTTTGCAGCTGCAGGGACAGGACGACTGGTTGCAATTGAAGGAAAGATGAATGCGGCCAAGTACAGAGATATCCTGGACGAAAACTTTTCCAGAGTGCTATGGACCTCAGACTGGGCCGACGGTTTACCTTCCAACAAGACAATGACCCTAAGCACACAGCTAAAATGACGAAGGAGTGGCTTCGGAACAACTCTGTGACTGTTCTTGAATGGCCCAGCCAGAGCCCTGACTTGAACCCAATTGAGCATCTCTGGAGAGACCTCAAAATGGCTGTCCACCAACGTTCACCATCCAACCTGACAGAACTGGAGAGGATCTGCAAGGAGGAATGGCAGAGGATCCCCAAATCCAGGTGTGAAAAACTAGTTGCATCATTCCCAAGAAGACTCACGGCTGTATTAGCTCAAAAGGGTGCTTCCACTCAATACTGAGCAAAGGGTCTGAATACTTATGTCCATGTGATATTTCAGTTTTTCTTTTTTAATAAATCTGTAAAAATGTCTACAATTCTGTGTTTTTCTGTCAATATGGGGTGCTGTGTGTACATTAATGAGGAAAAAAATGAACTTAAATGATTTTAGCACATGGCTGCAATTTAACAAAGAGTAAAAAATTTAAGGGGGTCTGAATACTTTCCGTACCCACTGTATATTGAATGTGAGGCCAGGGGTGTTCTGCTTCTTCTGATTCCGAATCACACGCCATTGTTTCCGCCATCGTTTTCTGCTTTCAGTCACTTTGCTTCTGTGCGGGGCCGTGGAGATTTTGTGTGCGGTCATGTGACTGCCTGGCTCCGTTTGATTGGTGAAATGGAGTCAAGTTTTGTTAGTGTCTACGTTTGATTGGCGAAGAAGAGTCATGACAGAGCCTTTGGTGGAAGTCTGACAAAACAAAACAAACCGCTGTGTGCTGAATAACAGATGAATAAGTAGCGAGTAGTGAGCAGAATGTATCTCACTGTAATGGAGTAAAAGTAGCGTTTCTTCTTCACAAATATACTCAAGTAAAAGTAAAAAGTATGTTGCATTAAAACTACTCTTACAAGTACAATTTATCCAAAAAGTTGCTTAAGTAAATGTAACGGAGTAAATGTAGCGCGTTACTACCCACCTCTGGTCACCAGTAACGTATATATTTGACCCTTGTGGGGAAAGCTTGAGTAAAAGGTTGTTTCAGAGCCTCAGCTAATGGGTCGCACACACATCAACTAGCGTTTCAACAAGCACTTTTCATTTAAAAACTAGAATGGCACTCAGTAGAGAGAGTACCCAACAAAGCCCAACAATCCCCTTTGATTCAATCAAGCCTAATCCAACCAAAAATAATGACTTAACCATAATTTAACCTCACTAGATCTAGGATCTGCATCAAATTGTACTCACTCATAGATTCCAGCCACCTAAATACAACTGATTTTTCTTCACCCCGCATTATTCACTGAGAAATTAATAAAAATGTCAAAAAACGTCTTGCAAGGTTTAAGAAAGTGAGTCCCTTTATCTGGATCCACATCAAAAGTAAATTGGATATATTTCTGGGCAGAGACCCATCGTAGTTTTGTGGTAATCTGTTTAGTAGCTTTTGTGTAATCCTGCAGACAAACCATCAAACAACCAAATGGACATGAGTGAACCCGTAACCTCCTTGGCAGGTTCTTATTAACCCTTGATCTTACCCCTCAATGGTCAGTTGAGCCAAGTTACACAAGATGCACCCGTCATTCATTCATACTTGTGTAGTGGCAGAATTCTCAAATCCCAGCAGATAAAACTGAAACTGTCTGCATGGCCAGATACCAGTAGGGGTAAGTGGAAAAATTTGTATTTTTCTAATTCGTGTGAACTGACCCTTCAAGGTGAGTTACAGCACATTTTTTTTTCTTTTTTTTAGTAAAGCTGTCCTGAGCTCAGGCTTTGTTCTTCGGTTCCGACTTTTTTCTCAGTAGATATAGAGGACCAGAGAGGACAGTGAAAGGTTGTAGGTAGAGGACAGGGATGCTAAGCTCAAAGTAAAAAACAAGTGGAAGAAACAATGTTAAGGTTAAGGGAATTAGACAGGTTGTCTATTTCCTGTTTTTTTTGTTTTTTTTTGTCACCCACTTCCTCCCCTCTTTCTGTGGCTTTCTCTGTCTCTCACTCTCTCGACTGATGAAATTGCCAATGATTTATAACAAATGTCAGTGGCAGGCGCAGCAGACTGCTGTTTTGTCCCTGTCAGAGCCAAGTAGAGCCTGAGGTAGGCAGCTTTGCTTATCAATCAAAGCCTCTCTGCTCTCCTCCACCACCACTGTCAGTACAAAGCTTACTGGATCACTACTTCTCCAAACCCAGGGCCAACACTGTTGTCATGGAGATAGTAGCGTATGGTAGCAGGGAAGCTGAAACAAACAGGAAGTGACACAAAACCTTCCAGGTATCACTTTGTTGATAGCACCCCACTGTTTCATATAATTATTATGTGAGAAGAGTGTTTCATCTGCGCCTTTCCAGCTGCTCCTGTTCTGAACCCAACCACCCCACATTCAAACATCGTGCCTCTTCCTCTGAAATTTACGTCAACTGAGAGTTAGTTGCGCATAAGCATGAGTAATTTACACGCAACAATTAACTTTTTCTTCCTTCCTAATTCACACCCCATTGATAATTTATGATGATGTCTTGCTGCTTAATTACAGATGTATTTGTCTGCCTGGCAAGCGCTTATGTATTAGGCTGTTTTGTCAGATAGAAGACAGTGGGGGGAAGTTGGTGTTATTGGTTCTTAGCCAGAAAAGTACAGCTCACACAGGAAAACAGCAGCAAGTAACCTGAACCGTGAAAGACTGTCAACTGTGTTTTGAGGAAGAAAAATAAACCTTTTATTCTGTTGTGTATAGATAACTGTCTTCAAGTAAATGTGAAAAAAGACATGGTGATTGATTGTGAATGGAATAAGTCTGTTGTTCCCTCAATTCAGATCGATGGTGAACAACTGGTAGTCGAGGTGGGTTTTTTTTGCATTCCAGTGTTATTGATCTGATCAACAATTCTGATTGAAAAATAACCATGTCTTTGTTTGTTTTTTCATTGTTGATAGATTTATAAAGCCTCAGGAGTGCAAAAATTTAATTCAAGCTTAGGCATTTTGATATTGTCTGGACAGACACAACTTGGAGTGTGACTGCATCTTCTTACAAGGGCTGAGGAACAAATTTTTCTTTTTGTTTTATATATATTGTTATTTTTAAGAACCCTGAATCAATTATCAGATTCCTGAAATGATTAAATATAACTAGTGCATAGCCAATAGCTTGATATATTACTTCACATCCTTTACACATAGTGACATGTGTGCTCATACTTAAAGGCATATACACTATTTTATATGCTCTATGGGAAATAAATAAGAGTTGCTGACAACATAATCTGCTACTCTACTGGCTCACATTATTTCTTATTTAATTTTTATTTGTGCTTTGTGCAGTTTTCAGGGGCTCTGTTCATTTGGCCCCAAATCTTAATTTTATTTATTTTCATATGGCAATACTTGGTTGGCAGTAATGGCTAAATGCAGCAGTTTGCTTCAAAAAGTTTTTTTTTTTACCATTTACATTTATTATGCAGTATATTTATTTTGTAAATATCACTCATAATATACATAATAATATTTTGTACTGTATATTATATAGATTCAACTTTTTCCTATGGTCTAGTGTTAAAGAGCAAACTGTAATCACAATAAATCGTAAAACTAAATTCCAATATATATATCGAATCAGGAGATTAGCATATCCTTCCAGCCCCACTTTTTCTGACTTTACCCCCAGTGGATAAGAAATACTCAAATGGATATTCAATTCATCTTATGGTAAATTGACAATGTTAAGATTTTGCAAATGTATTTATCTTTTATTTATCATTCTAGACCTCTATGACCTTTCAGATATAAACCTTTCACTTCCTCATCAGACAAGTATGTCATGCTGTTCATTGTGTGGAGAAATAGCCGCTTGTCTAGTTTGAACAATTTGGAATTGACAGAGGGATGATTCAAATATTTAGCAATGATGACGTAATTTACTAAGAAAAATGATTTATAATATTGTGTACCTGCTGTGTACTTACAGTATCCTTAATGTTTCCAACAATGTTCAAACCCAAAGAAATCAATCATTTTCTTCAAGGTAATGATGCATTTAATTTGGTCACTTGTCGCAATAACATCCGGCAAGGAATTAGAGAGTGAGGGAGGAAGCTGGTGAACATGAACTAACATAACATGAATAGAACATTATTTTGTCCTTGAACATTTCTTTTGGTCATATACATGAATTGAATTGAAATTGAATTGAAAGCCTTTATTGTCATTATACACAGTACAATGAGATTTAAAAAGCACCTCTGTAAAGTGCACACATAATTAGCACAATATAAAAGACCATACAATAAATACAATACAATACAATAAATACATTAGTGCAAGTTTGAGTTTAGTATGGTGACAGCTTTGGGGAAGAAGCTATCCCTGAGTCTGTTTGTTCTGGCCCGTATGGACCTGAAGCACCTGCCAGAGGGCAACAGGTAATCACAATAAATCGATCACGAATGACAGTTTCATAGCAATGAAACACTACAACATGCATTGTTTTTCTATGTTACTGTGTGTTACATATTCTCAATTCCACAGTAAAGAGCCAAGACCTAAAGTGCAAAACGCATGCACTACTCAACATGAAGGAATATTAATACATGACATCTGGTTTTACACATTACAACTATGCAAGCTCGTTCTGCACCCCCTTCTCAGCAAGCAATAGAGGATGTTCTCTAAAAGCATATTAATTGGATAATGGCATTCCCTTTTTTTCCGTTACTCCTCTTACTTGTCATCAGCAATTACTGGTTCTGTCAAGGTTGATTGTCCATTTTGCTGTACCTCGTTAAGAGAATGCTGTTTCTTGGTAGCCTCAATTTTGCTTATTTTTAACAACTCATTCTATAAGCACAGCTACACTTAGTTTAATACCCTCCAATTGAACTGTTGCCTCTGGTTTCTCTGTTCCTGTACTTGTTCCTGCATCTATAATATACCTTATTTAATCATAACTTGTGAATATGTAAATGACTTTAACATCAATAGGTGCACTTGATCAACTGTCATTTGTTGTCTCTGCTCCTTTGATTTTGTATTTGAGTTTAAAAATATCAACATTATTTTTGATCATTGACAGAATAGTTTTTCGCTTCTATTTTCATTGATTAAGAAAAGCATCATGAGACTTAGCGGACTCTCAGGTGTTGTCATTCTGTCCAGCAAAGACATCTGGTTTCTGTTCATTTATACTGGAGCATATATGACTTATGTGCACACACTGTATACTATAATTCATGCATCTAAGGCTATTTTAGTCATTCATCTTTTCACTTTTTTTTACTATTATGAAACCCATTTGCATCCACACATGCATATGCATAATTTGAGTAACAATGCAAGGGCCTTGTGACTAACGCCTCCCATAAGGGCTCATTAAATGAAGAGAGAGTGAGAGTGTCAGAGAGAAAATATCTCACATCTGATTACATCCATCATACATGACTGAGGAACATCCATTTAAATGCCACAAATACGAATTGTGGCTCAAACTTAAGGATTATGCCGGTAAGATCTTAGCTTCAATTCCAGCAAGGAGCATCAGGCAGGTGGTTTGTTTTAATATTGTTTATTGAGAAGGGGATTTCTGCAGAGTAAACATGCACTTCTGATGCTTTTTAGACTTGAACTGAATAGAAATCAAAATATCTGTATTGTTTGATCACATCACTGATTAGTTCAGTGTCACTCTCAAATGTTCCAAACATCAAAGTGATTATTATGAGTAAGTGATCTAAGAATGCCTTTTCCTTATATTCTGTGTCACTCAAAAGAATGCAGTCATAGTATGGGGCATTTTATCAGATCAGTCCCAATTTATTTCAATCACATTTCAAAGTATGTTTGAAAACCTGCCCTGAACAAAACGTACACCTTTAAATAGTGAGGATGAAGTCATAAAAGGCTTTGGCTTTTTCTGTTTTATTCTCAGGACTGCATGATCCCTAATGCTGAGCCCAGATATTTTTTGTAGCTGGTATAGACTAATCCAGTGACCAATTTGTGTGTTCCGTCATCTAGCATTGCCGCCATTACTGCAGTGGCAACTCAGCTGCCTGCTGACACTGACAGCAGCACGGGCAATTAAATTAAAGACGTTAGACAGTGGCCGTCAGTTACTGATGAAGGTACCTTACATGGATGGCGATCCGGACATTATTCAGATTTGACATATTCAACATTTATTACAAAAATAGACCAAATAAATAATGGAGGAATAGAGAGAAAGTACTTGACCATCCGCCACATTTGTGATGTACTGTGCAAACAATATTAACATTACTACTCTAGTTAGCATAATCAATTATGAGCTGCTTTTAATCCTTACAGACCAGTTGCATTTTGGAGGGGAACGAAATAGATAAATTACATTATGAGTATATTTTTATTTTTTTTTTTTTTCTCAAATATGTATTCAAGACTACTTTATTATTAACCCAACAACAAAATGCCAGCTACAGGTCACTCAAAGAAGGTAAAATGACAATGTTAAGATTATTTAGGCAACAATAGTAATAATTATCATATTCTTGATCCCCTTCTGGCTAACGGCTCGGTTCTCTTCACGGCCAGTGAATCCAATTGTGTAAGCTCAGACAGTGGCACACCCGATGAAATAAAGGTTTGTGTGTTTTGCATTGAGGCTTTTCTTCTTTCCCCCAAAGTTCAGGGTTGCCACTACTGTTGGAACAGCTGAGAACTGCAAAGGCTCGCACCGATGTCCTAGATATCATGGTCAAATGTAATGTTACATAGAAAGTAAAGGTAAAAGTAGACAACTTCCATTTAAACATGCAGATATTGTAGGGAGACACCACCACGGTAATGGTAAATTGTCTGCTTATGGTAATTCCCAGGGTTCACGTAAAGAGGTTTTATTTTTGCAGGAGGGTGTGTGTTCCTGAAGAGTGTGTTGTAGTGGAGTTGAAAGAGGAGTTAGCATACTGATGATAAGAAAAGAGAAAACAAAAACTTTAGAATATGTTACAAACAATAATGGTCAGAGATGGAGGCATTAGAAAGCCCAAATGGAGTTGAAAGCTTTACTGCTGTGTGAAGTGTGAGGGTTTATTGTGGCCCTGTTTCTGTGGCTAATGAAAAAACCCTGGTTAATATAAATCTATTACAATTCTAATCACATACACAAGACACTCCGCAGAGCTCTGTTTAAGGTGAATAACTTGGGGCATCCTGCTGCTACGGTTTACTTACTTAACACAGACAGAGTCTCTACCAGAGTCTCTAACCACCTAATCTCTCCTCATTCAGACCATATCTATCCAGTGCAATAACTGTTCTGCCCAGCTAGCAACCTCCTCAAAAGTCTTTGTTTCTCCATTTGTTAGCCATGTTTCTGCCCAAGATTCCTGTGCTCTAATACCAGGGAGGCTTTGCAGTTTTAAATAAATAAGTCACACTCAGGCAGAAGTATAAATCAAGAAAAAACCCAGCAAGCGTGTATTCAAGATATTTTGCTGCGTATTTCATCATTTACCTGTCTTTATATGTAACACAACCACAGAGCTGTTCAGTATGCCTGTTTTATTTTACTTTAATTTGAAATGAGGGTGAAATCAGTCAGCACACTGTTCAAGTGTAAAGAGTCCCCAATAGACAACACATGACGCATGCATGATGGAAAATGAGTGAGTTGTAGCCATGGGAATTATTTTTCACACTGCAAAAGTTATCATCACAAACATCCTCCTTTTATTTTGATTCTTTGTAAACTGATGCAACATAAAGTTTGTTTTCTTCAACTGCATGTTGCAATGAATATCTCCTTGTACCTGAAAGTTCCCTGGTGTATTTGTATAGTTACAGTGTTGATTATATTATATTCACCTGCTGTGCGTCTTTGCACCCTGTAAGTGGAGTAGAACGCCTTTTGTAAAATACGTATTCATGTTAAGTCATATAGTTCTGTTGTTTGCTTTGTTGTTTAGTCGCTCAGTCAGTCAGTCAGTCAGTCCACCACTCTGGTCCAAACTGAATTATCTGCTATTGTGCCATGTTTTCACTGCATCGTATGGCTTGACCCAGCTCAACTCTAATTTTTAGTACCAGGTACTTTTTCCTGATTCATTTTTAACTACAGATTGTATCCCATGAATGTAGGCGGGATTCTTAGCTGATCATTATAGCAGTGCTGTGTGAAATTGCCCTGATGCAATCTTCAATGCAGCACAAACACAAACATTGGAAAAATGGCAGATATTGAAATGATATCCTTCATTCCTTACTGTCAGTATGTGGCAAGGCGGACAAACATTCTTTCAGAAAAGGCTGAAGAAAGCAAGACAAAAGCTGCTAAAGAGGACATGGATTTTGTAGAATCCCAGGCCAGAGCGCAAAAGATTGGGACAGCATGTCAATTCTCTCTTACCAATCAGTGCTCTCCAGTATTTGCGCTCTACAGTTTAGTACCAGCCCACCTGGCTTGGAACCTCACCTGAGTAGATGCAAGAAAAGGTACCAGGTACTATGCACAACTTTGGTCAATGAAAAAACAAAAAAGAATGGTTCAAAGCGAAACGAGGCAAGCTGAGCTGAGTCGAATGATTTAGTAGAAATGAGGTATTGGATTGCGATGAAGTTTAGCACACATATTGATGTTGCCCAGAGGATGTATTGGCTCTGGTGAAGGTATTCATGTCCTCTGCAACATGAATAGAAAAAGCTTTGCTCATCCCCTGACGTTTCCTCTTGCCCATCCCCAAGTCACAATTGTAATTTGTCCCCTACCAAACACCTGTTGGCCAATGACGTTTCATAATTCTCCAGTTTGTGATTAGCGCTAATAAGCAAATGTGTTCACATGACTAAATTGGTGAACACGGTTATTAGTATTGTCATTATGAATGTGTTAGCATTCTGACTCTATGTATAGCCACACAAATCTTTGGACTTAGCCTTGTATGAACTACTGTTAACCTTAAAACATATTAGGACATGAATGCACATGGCCTGTGAAGTTGATTCTGTGCTTATATGAGCTTCAAATCAATGTGTTCAAAGGACTTACATGGACCCTTGTGCAACTTTGCTCCATTTGTATACGAGAGTCCTCCTTTTCCGAGAGAGATTACTTTTTCTTTCCTGAAAAATGAAGCTTCTTTGTTTGGCTGTCACAGTTGACTAGTAGCTGTCTGTCACAAGAAAAATAATGACAATGGAGGGGGGAGGTAGACATAGTCTTCAGAGGTGGAAAGAGGAAATATCCTGAAAATAAATTTTAAATTGTGAGGGTCAGGAGAAAGACAAAAATTGAGATATGAGAGGCAACAATAATGAGCCAGAAGAGATAATAGATGGTAAGAGGTAAAGAAAGAAGTAGAACAGGGGTAGTTATAAAAGAAAATTAGAAACCACACAGAAATTGACAAATTAATTGTATTCACAACTGTGTTATGGGGATGTATCCATTATTAGCTCTGCCTATAGTGATTGCATGGTCTATACAGCCATTGATACAGCCGTGT
>OMLP01043096.1:0-14452 GCA_900302685.1 Spondyliosoma cantharus | reverse complement strand
TCCACTGCTTCGGAGGCGTCCCAACACTGTCTCAATCGTCCATCGAGCTGAGCGTAGTTGTAGCTGATGTCCAGCGATCATAGAAACAAACGTTAGCAGCACAGCTAACGCTAGCAGCATTAGCGCTGTCCTGGTACGGGCATCCGTCCAGCCGCTGTCGGCGCGTTTGCCAGCAGCGGCTGGACAATACGAAATCTTACATTTGACACTTAGCCAAATTCGAGTCCTCTTTAAGTCTTTGCATGTAGATCGCTATAAACTATATAACGTTATAAAACGGGAGGCAAAAATGAAGGAAAGTTCTGTCAAATATCATGCAGAACGTTATTCCATCTGATATGTCCATCCCTAGTCAACAGCTAACGTTACCATAAATAATAATACATCTTGATCTTTACTGAGAGAACAGAATTGTGTGTCTTAGAGCCGCTCATCATCAGGCTGAAACAAATGGAGATAAACGGGAAATTATTATAAGCTATTACGTTATTTTGCTTTAGTTTAGCGTCATTTCAGGAGCACTACACTTATGCCACAACCACCGTGTTGTTCAGGATCGACTAGAGAGTTTGTTTAGTAGGTCGCAGTATTTTGAATTTGAGTGTAGTACCGCTTTTGGCCACATTCTTACATATGGCGCCTTTAACAACGGCAAGATGGCGAAGTGAGTAGCTGCGTAGTTTGGAGCTCCTCCAAGTCGGTTAAAATAGCCCCATCTTACATCTCATAATGAGTGGAGATAATCAATGTAAAAGCCGGAGAAAAGACGTAGAGACAGATCAGATGCCGCTCGTTTCGAAACCGATTCGTGGAAGGAGAAGAAGAACAAGAAAGTTGGAGAAAGATCGACAGGGTTTTCTGATTATTTCGTGTTTGAATTAAACAACAAAATACGGTTTAACCTGTAGTTTTGGAGACTTTGTAGTTGTTTTGTAACGCAACACAGGAGAAGCGAGTTTGACTTTAGATAGTAGCTGAGAACAAAGTGGGAAGTGATTGTGCGAGTGTCGGCCGACGGCCTGTATAGGTCCGGTAGCAGCATTTTCGCATTACTTCGCCTTATCTGGGGTGTCAGGAGGAATCAACTGGTGGTTGTTGTTGAAAGGTTGTCTGTGGCATGGCTTTGGCCATGGGGGAAGGAGAGGGAAGTAGCCGTGGTTGGGAGAGAGTGGAAAGTAGGAAGTCGATGTCTAAATGTGATTGAGCTCTTAATTCCTTGGAACTGGAGGGAGGCAGGGCAGTGAAAATGTCCAGGGCTGTGGAGGAACATCGGGTCCTATTTAAATTAAAAGAACAGTTGGCAGGAGGATTTCAAGCGATTAACCCGCTTAAGGTGGCTGAGTCCTTGAAATGTGTTGGTGAGGGGATTGATACTGGGATTCTTCCTAATGGAGCGCTGAGTGTAACATATCAAAATGTGGATCAATTAGGGCTAGCAAAGAAAATTGGGCGGGTCCTTGATGTCTCATTTTCCATCTTCTGATATGTCTAATCAAATCATATTTAACAAGGAGTCTCTTCTGGCATGTATTGTTGATGTGATTTATGGGGCTCGTGTATAGAAGTCAAGGTCAGATATTATAAAGTTTGTCTCTGAATCAGCAGTTAGGTTTTTTGGGTATTAAGGAGTATTCTCCTCAGTCACTGCATGAGTTTATGAAGGCAAGGCAAGTGATTTCAAGTCAGGAGTCAAGAAGTCCCTCTGAGTTAGGGGATGAGGAGGGAGAGAAAATGGAGGAAGCGGTGTTCTGTGAAAATGGTGATGATGTTTAAATTTTTTCTGATGGTTTGCATCCTTCAGTGGAATGCAAGAAGTCTTATTGCCAGTGGACAAGAATTCAAGAAATGAATCTGGGATCTATTCAGGAAACCTGGCTAAAGCCTTGTCTAGATTTTGTAATCCCAGGGTGTACATGCCTGCGTAAAGATAGATCTGATAGATCAGGTGGTAGGTCTGCAACATTTGTTAAATTAGGGATCCAATATAAAGTGTGTGAGTATGACCCGAATCTAGAATGCTTAGGAGTAGAAGTTTGGAGTTCTCAGGGAAAAATAAAACTAGTCAGTTTTAATGAGCCTTGCAAGCCTCTGAACCTGGTTGAAATAGAGGAAATAATGAGTAGGATTGGGTCCCCAGTTATCTGGGTAGGCGATTTTAATGCCCACAATCCCCTGTGGGGAAGTCAGGAAAGAGATGCAAATGGGACTATCATTGAGGATTTTTTAGATAATAATAATTTACTAGACCAACTCGATTCGAAACTAACTCTCTTAAAATGTCCTGCCTTGATTTAACATTTGCTTCTTCAGCTTTAGCCAGAGTCGGGAATTGGAACGTCCTGGATTAAGATTCAATGGGCATCGATCTCTTTCCTGTCATAAGCCAGTTTGGGAGGTCATTATATATGAATCCTGAGGACCAAGTTAAAAGATTCGATTTTACAAGAGCTAAATGGGATGAATTTCAGATTGGTATAGGAGAAGGTTTGGGAGTAATTAATAGTGTTGGATCTATTGATGATCTCAATGATTCGTTAAGTGAAATGATTTTGAATGTGGCTTTAAAGACGATCCCTTGTAGAGGGGCCCCCAAGGAACGGGTAATTGTTCCTTGGTGGAATAGTGACTGTGATAAGGCAGTAAAAATGAGAAAGCAAGCATTGCGTAGATGTCCTATTCAGGAAAATGGCATCTATTTCAAGCATTGTAGAGCACTTGCAAGGAAAACTATAAAATAAGCTAAAAAGAATAGTTGGAGGTCCTTTTGTGGCACTCTAGGACCAGATACTCCAGTCAGACAGGTCTGGTCCAGAATTCACAAAATGTCAGGAAAAGTGGTCAGACCTACAATGCCAGCCCTGAATGATGGTAGTATTGAGGCTGTTAAAAATAAAGAAAAAGCAAGAATATGTGTTAAAGTTTTCCAGGAGGTGCATAACTAAGATGAGGGACGAAACCTTGAAGTCAGAAGGATGGAAACTGGATTATGTTAGTGAGGAAAGTAATTCCTACAATGTATTCTTCTCTCTCAAAGAGCTAAAAGATGCAGTTCAGGCAGGGGCAAATACCACTCCAGGTCAAGATAAGATCAGCTACGAAATGCTCAAACAGTTAGATGATATTGCTGTGGAAGAAATCCTAGTTCTTTGATCCATGATGCTGGTATAAGAGGCAGAATGTTCTACTGGATTAAGGATTTTTAGAACTATTCAGGTCAGAGTTGCCATGTGTCAGAAACTGTTAACATCTAAAATGGTACTCCTCAAGGTTCAGTCATCAGTCCTGTACTTTTCAATATAATGATCAACGATATTTTCCGAGAAGTCCCTCAAAGCTTGTAACAATTCCCTTATATCACTTATTAAGAAAAGGGAAAGTACAACGCAAATTTAAGGGAACGGGCGGATTTAATAAGTACCTTGTATGGACACAGCCGGCTGACCAAAATATGCTTTAAACTATCTCCTCAAAATAATCAGCAGATCCTAAACATACCCATTGGATAATGTCGGCATAATTATAAAGAAACGAAACAAGCAGAAAGTTTTCTGATATTCATGTATTGACGACCCAGAAAATTAATTTATGTCCGTCCCGCACACACTGAACAAATACGGGAGGCACACTCCGAAAACACACAAACAATTAGTCAACAAACACCACAAACCCGCAAATCCCCACAGTTCATGTGTCAAAAAAAAAACCCAACAGAAAGAGTCCATGGAAGAATATGTCCTTAAAGAAAAGCATCAAAATAAATCTACCTTTGACAGGTGGAAACGAGGCGAACAGCCGTAAGTCTTAATGGGAAAAATACCGATCCCATATAAAGCTCACCCGGCCCGTTTGGTACTGGATCGCGGGCATGCAGAAATCCATTTGTCTTTTAATCCTTTTTTTTATTGTTTTCCGGGGATTCCTCCTGCGGAGCTCCACCAAACAATTCTGCTGACTGCGTCCTCCAAACTTCCGGCGGTTCCCACCTGCCGCGCGCGTCCTCCAAACTTCCCTTCTCCCACCTTTATCCTTTCCGGCAGGAAACGAACAGAAAACCAATATACAATAACACCAGTCCTTAAAAATAAACCTGTGTTCTTACCCTTGGCTCCTGATAAATTAAGCACCTCAGGGCAATTACCATTATGGGATTAAGACTAAACAAGAAACATGTAAATCCCGACATCTCCATGCCTATACTTGGGCGATCCTTATAACCCACCCAAACCCCATTGAGACTGTGTCTCTCTCCCAACCACTTAAATCAATTAAAAAAAATTTCACATATGAAACTTGATAAAAGTAATCACTACAACCGTTCAAAAAAGAGGAACATTAAATGTGGACTCATAAACATTAGATGTCTCTCATCCAAAGCTGTTTCAGTAAATGACTGAATGATGAATGGGCTGCTTTACACCTGCTTTATGCCCCTGGCCCACATTCCTGGCCCTTGAGACAACAACTGTACCAAAAGTACAGTACCAAAGTATTGTATGTCCGCCTGTGGACAGGTTTGTTAATGTGATAGCACAGCAATGCAACCCTCAGGAAACTGTGATTGTGATGGATGGGAATGTGAACATGTTGATCGCCATTGTGGCAGGTGTGATTCCATTTCAAGAATGTCTCTACTTAAACTGTCCCATGGATCATTGCGTTTAAATATGCACACCAGTTAGAGGTACTGTGGTCAAGTCATCTTTGTACTACATAATCCGGCAATGTAAATCTCATCTGCATCACATGTCAAGTTAGTTCATGTAACTGACTTCGCTTCTTCCCCGGAGTCTCTGCGCTCTCTTGTCTCACAGGTTCCCATGGATGGTGGTTGGTCCTACTGCTGTGGCTCTGCATGTTTTCGATCATCATCACTATGACTATTATAATAATATACTTTTAGTATTCATTTTCTTATCTCAATTAATAAAGCTGTTATTACTGCTGTGGCTGTGATTGATTGATTGATTGATTGATTGATTGATTGATTGTATTTTCTTAATCAATCAGTCTTTTCACATGGTCCTTCATGACAGATTTAACTTCTATATTGGATGTGCATCCAAGAGCCAAACCAGAGAGTACAGAAGAATTATCAAGTGGAAGTCTGCATTAGGGGATGAGGCCACCTTGTTATATTTCGGATTGCCATACAAAACTCTACAACCAGGCCTTCGTGTTGGGATGGAGCACTATTTACCTGTTAATTCCTGTCCTTGTGTGTCCTTCTTCTATGTCTTTGTGTTATATTGTAGGTGCAGCTTACTGATGTCCATGACCACAGTCTGAGCAGACTGAGGGCACCTATATGAAGGCATGGGCTGAGCCAATGTAAGAGGCTTGTTATTGTGTCCTCATTCCCTCTCAACAAGACCCAGTTTTGTAAGTTTTGTAATGCTATGCATATTCCAAACAACTGACAGCCAAGTACATTTAGCCAAAGTGTCGTGTGACTGCAGTGCATTTTAGTCAATGGCCCACAAATACCATAGCCAAATGTCATGAGCCAATTTTAGTCAAGTGCCTCTATATGCACATCACAGCCAAATGCCCTTGGCCCATATGCATTCTAGTCATGTAATAACAGCTCATGCACAGCAGAGTCATTAAACTCCTTTTGAGCACCATTAGCTTCTTAGGAGTCAACTCATGAACTTTCATCCAACGCTTCCGAAAGCCCAAATCATGTTTATTTATCCCAGCCCGTGTAACCACCTCTTCCTACATTTTCATCTGCCTGTTCTGCCTTTCCAACCTTATCAGTTACATCAGCACCAGTTACCCCATACATCAACCCACAGCTCCAGCATGGCAACATCACACACAAGTGACCCCCGTGAGTTAGCAATGTCAAAGATGGCCCTTAATAACCTCATATCATAGGAAGAACCTTAATGTTCAAATACCATATTTTATTGACTACCTCCCCTGAGCTCAGCCCGTCATATTGCCCTCTCTTATGGTCATGGCCCACGGCCCTGTACGATGGCTCTTGGAGCTTTAGTGCAGCAGTATGGTTAGTCACATCACATTGCACTGGGAGAAATACTGGCTAATCTGAATCTTCTCAAGGTTCCCTTGTGTAATGCAGAGTCAGTGCTATTGTGGGTGTAACAGCAGAACATCAAGATTCAAGGTTTACTTGAATCGTTTGAAAATCAAAACAAAGGCAGATGAATTGAGACAGCCTGGGGAATGAAGCTGCTCCATAGACTGGTGGTAAGGCAGTGGGTACTTACTCACAAACCCAGAAAAGGGTACCACGTACTTCCCAGGAGGAGTATACAGTCAACTATTTTCCAATCATCACCTACCATACTCCATGCCAGAGCCAATTCATCTGTTCATTTCTAGTATGTGATAGAATGCAGCTATGCCTCATACCTTCTAGTTTTGATTGATTGATTTTGGATCTGGTTGTCAACAACAACACTGCATTGATTCCTATGCAGCTTGAAATAATCATCCACAAAGCCGTCAGTTTAAGGTGATTGTATGGGCATATACTACACGCTGCTTTGTGCCACAGACATGTCAATATAATGAGCAGTTATCATACATACAAAGCCTAGAGTGTCTTTGAAACTACGCAGAATGCTGTCTGTTGCCCCCCAAACAGATTCTAGAAAGGACAGACATGATGATTAAGGTAGAAAATCAAGTCAACTTTATTTATAAAACCCAAACGGATAGACATGCAGTAGATGCCATGTCTGCAAAACAGAACAACAAAATCACAAACTTGTCCAAACATAACTGTTAAAATATCTGATACAAGTAAGAGTATGATAACTGAGCAGGTGATCAATGTGGTGACAGAGAGAAGGAGATATAAGGCAGAGATGAGCCGTAAAAATAGCTGCAGAAAGAAACTTAAAGCACTTAACAGACACCTATAAGGATCCTTTTGTGGCTGAGGATTTGAAATGTAACAACAGAGTCCACTGAAAGAGAGTTTAGGTGTTTAATCATCTATCATATGACTTGGAATTGGGATGGAAACAATGGAAGTAAACAGGCTGTCCTGACATCAGCGGCAAGAGCAGAGACAAGGACTGCAGGATGCTATCTGCAGCGCCTGATGTGAGGATATACACCAACAACAACAACATGGGATGTTTGTGTCTATTTTATGTATCTGTGCAATATGCTCAGTAATGTCACACTTTTTTGCTTTTGATGAACCTTCATTCACAAAGCCAAAAAGGATGGAAAAGGCAGTTAAGATAGTCACCAGACGGTTTGCTAAGTATGGCATCAAGTCATCAGTTTCTTTTATTGACGGCTGGTAGAATTCATTTCAAGTACAGATGGACTTGGAATAAACTACACATAGAGGAAAAAAATGTCTCTTTCTGTCCTTGAGTTTTCAGGTTTCACTTGAATCTCAATTTTGTGATTTTCGGTTTAGGATGTATAGAAATTCCGATGATGTGAACAAAAAACAGAAAGATATTCCACTGAAACATCTTTGTAGGCTCAAATCATAGACACTACAATTTAGACTAAAGATGCCTTTAAGATTAAAACCTCTAGCCACAAATTGAATATGAGCTCTGCGCAGTCTGACATTTCACCACTCCACAATAAATTAATGACTGGAAGGGCACAAGAGTTTTATGCCCAGATTTTTTTTTTTTATCTTTTCTTTGACTTCAGTGCAATAAAAAACATTAGACCTCAGATAAAATCAAAAATAAAATCATCTGTTGTTTGTCTCTGAATTTAAATTGCCTTTAAACCGATCCAAAACCTCCACACACCTACACATCACCGTACTAGGGGGCTAACATCAATCAATGAGACAGATTTCTCCTCTTTTAGTAGAGGTAAGCTGCCTCCTCAAACTTCTGGCCCTGCTCCAAGCTGTGCTGGACCAGTGAGTCCACTGACCACTCAGACCAAATGAGATCTAACCTCCATCCAGACAGTAAACACGCCAGCTCCCAAAATATAATAACAAAAACATAAAGAGCATTGCTGAGATTAGTAACTGTGATGTAATCACTGAATTTCCAAATGTAACACTTTTGAAAAATGTATTCACATCACTACAATATGTTATTAATTATTCAGTTACCAGCCAACAGTGGGCAAGTAGGGATGTTGGGTGAGGGTGAGGGTTGGATGTATAAGAACTTAATGAGGTCACTCTGCATGAAGTCACATTCACAGCTGTGGAAGGATCTGCGTGCGTATTAAGGCCAAGGGTATAAATAAAGAGGTAAACTGTGAGGAGCACTTGGCAGCCCACTAAGTAAACAGAAAGCAGTTGTCACTATGGTAACAGACAGAAGCCTTACTTACACAGTCATATGTGCTAATACCTGTAGATACCAGGCAATCCTCATCCAAAAAACAGTTATATAGGTTGAGTGTGAAAGCTTATTACAACCCAAATTTGCTTCAGCCATTAACTTGCCTTGTTCCTTAAACATATTGTTAAATTTAATGGAGCTGAGCTCAGCACGGGGATCATCATCTACTATTTCTGAGCCATCATTCATACTTTCTTGCAACTCATAAACAGACACTCATTCAGTGAACATTCAATATAATTCACAATTACTATAGCCTTCATGTAAAGTGAATCAATGTGATGTTTTCCAGATAATGTTGTCTGACTTAAAAGCGCACTTTTCACCAATGCTACTTGAGAATGCTGATTCACAAAATCAGAGTTCTGCTGTGTTAAAGGTTGAAGTTGTAAGATGGTAAATTGTTGAGTCTCATTCCCAGCTTGTCAAACACTGATGACCAGCTTGGTTAGGACCCTGATTCACACTTTGTCAGCTGAAAAGGCCCTTGGTCTCATAGGATTCAACTCAGAACTTTTATTGTTTCTTTTTATCTCATTGTCCATAATGACCACCATCATTACAACTCAGTAGAGGCTACAGCAACTGCTTAGAGCTGTAGACTACATGTCTCTGCTGGACCCAATTATCAACAGCAAAGACTCAAAAAGGAGAGACTCTGCCAGGACTGTAAGTAACATCTCTCTATAAAAGCAAGAAATCTCTGTCTGTGTGTGTGTGCGTGTGTGTGTGTATGTGTGTGTGTGTGTGCCTCAAATATCTCTGCAGATCAGGATCAGACTGACCTGAGATTTTCAACATGGCTGCTGTGTGGTTTAATGGTGTGCAACGTCGGCTTTGTTTTGACTACAAAGATATCATTAATAAATTATATAATAAATGCTTTACGAATTCCGCTAGCATTGTCAACCATAGCCACCAGCCACCACGTGCGCACCAGAGCCAATCACTGCACACCATAGCCACGTGCGCGCCACAGCCAATCACTGCAGAGCCCACCCCCACGTCCCACCTTAAGAAACATGCAGATATATACCTGCAGCGGTGCGAGCCGGACCGGGATTTTGCCGGCGGTTCTGTCCCGTTCTGTGCATCTAAACTGACTGTTGTGGAAAGTGGCAGCGGCAGTGACGTGAAAAAGACAGCGTGTTTTGAGAGTTGAGAGATTTGTGACATATAGCATGTTTAGATTAGTGTGTTTAGTGTGTAGTATAGTCGTTTTTTTGTTTTGTGAGTCAAAACAATGAGGAGACTGCTGAACATGGAGCAGGCAGGAAGCACCTGAGGGAGACCTGAGCCTGAGGCATTGCCTGCATTTAAATGTAAATAGTTACATATATATACATAAATTTCACAACTTTAGCAAACAACAATTTATATTTGCATTATAAGTGATAAAAATGGTTCGTTAAACATATTTGTGGTTTTCACGGTAAAAAATCAAACTTTTTCCTACTCGGATTTTATGTTTTTTTGTGATTTTACGTCCATTGTGTTAATACAGTATGTCAAAATGAAAAAATAACTATACAGTCACACATGTAAGGTTGTGCTGAAAACAATGACACCAAACAAGGCAAGGTAAATAGTTTTTAAGGTGAAATATAATGGTAAAATCAAAAATAGTCAAAAACCAATCATAGCTAAAACCAATTATATCCCTGACATCTCACCTTCAAACACAGCCTCATTTGGCCATCCATGAAAAAGATACTTAACCTCCCACTTTTCTATAGGAATATAGATTTCCTACGGGCAATGCACTAGTTATATGTAAAGCATAATAGTCGAGCTGACCATCTTGCAACTCACAGTCCAGCACAAACAGCACTCTCAGATGTAACCAAGGTTGCTTCAAATTCAACAGTACTTTTAGCAGTGGAAAGTATCCCAGATGCAAAATCCTTGATCCTCTCTGTGTTGTCTGGGTGAAGTCGGGTAAGTACAGCCCACAGTCCATAGTCAGAAGCATCATAGTGGAAGTAGGCAACTCAGGGTCATGAAGTGCTAGAGCAGGGCTTTATTTAAGCTATCAGTTTCTGATCTAATGGTTGTCCATTTGAGTGTTGTATGTAACAGTTCGACAGCCGCGGCAGTGTATTGGCAACTGCACTGATGTAATTTTAATCAGGATGTCTTTTGATACTGTCTGGTGCATCTCCCACTGCGCAGATAAAGTCTTTTCAACAGTCAGTGTCTGGCAAAGACAATGATTACTGAAACTGTAGCTTTTGATTAAGATGGTAACTCTGAATAGGGGTTCTGGATCATTAGAGCATCAGAAAGCTCATGCATTATCTCATTCTCAAGTAGCATGGAAGATGTACAACTCAGTGACTACTCGAAAGCTATAAGATATCCCATTTGATGATGTTCTTAGCACTACAGCTCTGTTTGAAAATAATGTTTTTTATTCGTATGAGTAAGGTGAAAAATGTGTAAATGTTGATGATGTGGGCATTAAAATTCAAAGTCTGCCTGATGATGAAGATAAGCCATCTGGATTCACTGCTCAGGTGTCACGCTTAGATCACACATTTACTTGAACTAAAGAAACATTCACAGACTTTCTTTCATGCGGCAGCCTCATAACTCAGCATACAACACAATGAGTATGACATAGCATGTACCAGAACTGCCTGATGTCCCATCATAATCATCATCATCATCATCATATCATCCTGATATAGCAAGTGACAACACATGTTCTCAAAAGGTCATGTAGATTAAAAACACAGCAACAAGCAAATATTTATGTGTGACAACACAGAATATAAATATATAAATATAATGTGATCATAAATCTGAATCTTCAATGAGGTTGGCTTACTTCAAATGCCAACAGAGCCACAGCCACTCATTCATAACATTACACTATTGGCAGAAATTTTCCCCATTAAAAAATGATTTGATAATCACTTTGTGGATTTACTCTATAATAAGTGTTCTGTGTGACATGAACAATACTTTCTAAAGACTGAATTTAAATGCAACAAAAAAGCAACTTTAAGGATGTATGCAGCAACTGCATATCTACATAAAACTTCATAGAGTCATCAGTAGCATCAGTGAATTTACATCACTACAGTCACAACAACAGCATCTTACATTTACATTTACATTTACATTTAGGGCATTTAGCAGATGCTTTTGTCCAAAGTGACTTACAAAAAGTATATTTGTCACAAGAGAGAAATCACGACATATCACCGTCGATGGAGCAAAAACGAAATACAGAAACAATTGTCAAGCCCTCAGAGGGAGTCATGCAATGCGGGGTCGAGGTGAAGTCTGAAGAAATGAGTCTTGAGTCTTTTGCGGAAGATGAAGAGTGATTACGCTGTCCTGACATTGGTCGGGAGTTCGTTCCACCACTAAGTGAAAACATATGACAAGGGGATTTTTAAAGGACTGCTAACAAAACGAAAACTGGATTTCCACTGACTTCAGAAACCCTTGTGTGCATTTGTTAAGACTCAGAGACAGTAGCAACATTTCATTAAATCTAACTAAACCTCTGTACATGTAAATTATTTTAATGATAACACTAAAAATAGGACATCAATTCCGTGGGAGAGGTTAAAAAATTCTAATGTGTCTGATTCACCCTGTGTGAGGCATCGGCATGTCGAGTCTCCTTTGATCCTTGTTGGCATATTTGATGATAATGAGGGAGATGCATCCTTCGCTGTGAATTGTGGTCTGGATAAACATTTAAAATTCAACGGATGAGTTAATCAGATAAACAGACAGAGGGAGCACGCAAGTGTGCCAGTAAAGGGGGGATTCAGAGTGCATTTAATTTGCCAGGGTGATGTTCTACATCATTGTTAGAAATGCGGCTGATGTTTAGTGTTGCAAACTGTTTTTGGCAGCGCAGTGCTCCCTGGGCCTGAAATGTACTCAATGTTCTTCCTTTCTGTACCTTTATTGTTTCATTCATATGAGAATGAGTGGAGCAGTTGCTTGTTCACCCAGATTACATTAAGAGTTGCTGTATTTCCTTTATGTGCAATGCACCAAAAATGTGTTGTATGTCTTCTGAGGTTGTAGAACATTCCTGTTCAACTGGCGGCCTATAGGCCAAATACAGCCCTTTACTAACCTCATTCTGGCCCTTTGATCATTTTGTTAGCAGGCCAAATAGCCGACTCATTAGATCTGCTCAGCAAAATGTACAAGAATCAAACTGATAACCTACTTCTAAGATTAAATTGTTGTTTTTGTTTGTTTTTTTCCTGCATTTACATAATGTTTCTTTTCAGTCATGAAAACTAATACACAAACAAAAATACAAAACACAACAAAATTGTTTTGAAAAATTTCTGAGCATTAAAGGTCAGATATACAGAATGTTAATATGAAATAGCCCTTTGACGTGTCACTTTCTTTTTAATTTGGTAGCATGTAAAATGTACATGTTGTGGGAGGGGAACTCTTTGGGGAATAATCTATTTGAAAATAATTTTCCCAACTTAAGGATTTTTTATATATTGCTATAATGTTGACGCATGGTAAACTACATTTTAAAAATGACCACAGGAGATAGCTCTTCATATCTGCAAGGTAACATTAGCCCTTTTTAGATAGAAAAGGCTGCACATTTGCTCCAAGGCAAGGGCGGCAATCTGCCGCCTTGTCTTTCTAAAAGGGAGGCGTAATATTCCTCCTTTTCCAAAAGCCGCCACTTGGCAGCCACTGGGGTAGGCATAAACATGTGACATGATGTGAAGCACGAAGTCAGGCAGTGAACAGTGACAACAAATTTGTCTTCAAAATAAGAGCTTCACATTGCACCCCATTGGAGTTTAGAACTGTGTTCTTAGCAGGGGGCTTTTAATTTGAAAGTAGTGACCATTCTTAGCTTGCCGCTACACAACAAGCTGTCAGCTACAAAGACCGAGGAGATGCTAGCATCTCCTGGATCTCAGCAGCTTTCCAGTTGCTAATCTTGACGTCCGCGGATGAAGTGGTGAACTCACTGCTGTGATCAGCTGTTTCCTGGTTTTAAAACCCCCCAGCTGTGGGTCGCACAACAGTGCAGGTCATCAACACCTCTGCCCATCTCAGGCAATTGCCGGCACATTGATGTCTCGGATTTAGATAGCAATGGAGGCGGAAATAAGTGTACCCTCTGAGGCGTGAAATTGGCGGACCAAGCGGACCGCAAAGTGCAAAGTGCACCCCACTTTGCGCCCAGATTTTCCACTGTTAATTAGCAAAATGGACTTGGACACACCCTTAATATACTAGCACTCTGGGCTTTTGAACATCTAAATAGGGTCCTTAATGTTCTCCATAAAGGCTGCTGGTTGGTGTGCTGGCAGAAAGGTGCCTTCAATGTGCCACTGCGGACAGACTGTGCAGCGCAAAAACAAAGTGTTGGCTACCTACAGGGCACCAAACTGTTCTGCAGGTGTGTGTGTGTGTGTGTGTATGTGTGTGTGTGAGGAGAGGTCCACCCTACTGGTAGTGCAGAACAAGTGCGAACCTTGCCAGTGCTTCCAAGATTACATAATAGATGAAACCAAGGATCCTAAAAAAGAAGGAAGGGTCATTACTAGGGATTACTATTTCAATTCTTTTTTCACTCGTTTTGAAAGGTCTGACCTCATGCACAATGTCTCCAACTTGAGGGATTCTCTTGTACCCCAAAAAGATTTGGTGATACTTCAAGGATTTGTCATAGCCTTATTCAAAAAAACAAATATAAGGAAGGCTGCTGGCCCAGACGCAGTCTGCGGGTGCACTCTCCAATACTGTGCCGACCAGCTCAGTGGGGTGTTTTCTAAACTTTTTCAGATGTGTGCTGACGGTTACAAGTTGCCCTCATTATGGAAGACTTCAACCATAATCCCAATTCCAAAAATAAAAAATCCAAGAGAACTGAATCAATTCAGACCTGTTGCTCTTACATCACTGGTGATGAAACATTTTGAGGTTGGCTCCTCGGTTAAGGACAAACTTGACCCCCTGCAGTTTGCTTAACAAAAACAGGTGTAGGAACATGTCCCGTCTTTATATCTTGGATATCAGCAGCCTTGCAGTGCTCACACTCAACTCTCCCCTACTTTATTAGTCCCCTCTCTGTGACCCTACATGTCTGATGAGAAAGCAGACTCAGCGGCGTCACAAGC
>OMLP01043095.1:0-18274 GCA_900302685.1 Spondyliosoma cantharus | reverse complement strand
TTAAAAACACACACAAAAAAAAAAAAAAAAAAAAAAAAATATGTTGTCATGTTTCTGTCCTTAGAATTTACTGTGGATATATGCGAACGAAAAAACATGATGGCTCTGTGTTTCTGGTATGAAAATCAACAATACCTCCCAAAGGCGGACGGTGGCAACCTGAAGGTAAATATTAACATATGTACAGTACATACACACACACACACACACACACACACACACACACACACACACACACACACACACAAACACCTGCACGTGGCCATGCACTTTCCCTCCATATCTGCTCACAGCTGATTTCTGCAACATACAACAAATGAAAAGAAACAATAGAAATGAAAGAAAAAGTACGTTAAAAACTGACATTGTATGTGCACTAAATGTGGGTTTTGTGTGTTCACAGTTGGAGAAGGTTGTTGATGCTGTCGATGGCAACTCAGATAATGCACCTAATATACCTGATAGTTCCTGGTTCGTGAAGGAATATTGTGGACTCTCAGGATATTACATCCTGCGAACTGTGGCTGAACCCCCGCAATACATCAGCACAGCACCAGGGAACAATTCAAACAGACAAAATAAATTCAAGCTGTCTGAACACCGTAGGGACTGCATCGTGGTCAAACAACAAAGACCAAATGTACGTTTTCATTATTCTTATTTGTTATGCACTTTCTAATGTTTTATGTTGCATCTACTTCTACCTGTAGAAATAGATGCAAATTCAGGCAGAAGTTATTTAATGTGGTTATTTGAATGAATATTTTTCAAGGAGAAGAATAGTTGCTCAAGACTGCGATTTTCCTCGTAGCTGTGATGGATCACCACAATACAAAAAGAGATTCAGCCAAACCAAACTGTTTAATTTGCCCAATATATCGCTTGTCTCAAACTAAATAACAAAGATACAGCACTCTTCACATGGTGATCAAATAAAGAACAAAAAATAACATTATAGAATAGAACCATCTAGGTGTAAATCATAGATTACAAATACTTTTTGATCAGATTCCTCGTAACAGACACAAATAAAATTCAGCACAGTGGAAGGCGGATTCAATCTTCACAATGGTCACCATCTCAAACTCAAAACTGCATGCAAACCTAATACTGGTGCTAGAAGAAGGGTCAATAGGATTCATCTTCAGGGAACCATGAATGTCTGGACCAAATTCTGTGCCAATCCGTCATGTAGACATTGATATATTATACTGGATGAGAGAAAACTTTGACAAACTGATGGAGTCAGAAGAAAGGTGAAGGGGTGACCAAAATCAGCCTTCAGCTGTCTGTAAGGACTTTGCCTGAATTGGTTCTGAACATATTGCTTCTAGTTATTGATCCTGACCTTTCTTCTTTGTGTCGCTTTTTTTTTTTCCCTCAGGCATCCACCACCACCAAGTCAGCTTAATCTTTGACCGCAGAACTCAAGACTCTGCCATGCTTCCTCTGCACACTGATAGTTTGCTCCAGCTCTGGACCGAGCAAGAAGTCAATTTATTTAGATCATTTTTCTTTCTTGGGTGGCTAAGTGTCTTCTTGTTAAACTTCATCAAATGGGTACTCTTGCAGTTACATTTAGGGGACTTGGAAATGACAGATGAAAAGGGAATGGTCAGCATTGAAGCAGGAGAAAAAATACCAACACTCCCCTGGTCCTCTTAAGCTAACTGAGCTAACTGGCCTGAGATTTGGAGTCCCGCCTTTTTTCCCCAGGACACATGCACAGTTCTCTTCAAATACACATCTGAAAACAGTCTTTGGAAGGTCATATCGATGGCATAGCAGCAATTCACTACAGTGAAAAGAGTAGACACATCAGGTGAAGGGCATTATGTCTCCAGTGCACTCTCTCTCATTCCCAACTTCCCTCTCTATTTCAACTTGTACCTAAATTAACTAAGTACTTAACTCACGTCATATGCCATGACTTTTCATAAACCTTTTTTACCTCAACCTAACCAAACTACCGTCTTCCTTTATGTCCCTCAGCAAGCTAGAATTTGATGGCGACTTTATTAAACTGTGTTGCTGCTTGACGAGTAAACTGATCTTCATGACCATAGAGTTTCCCTCTTGATGTGAAAATGTTCCTCAAATGCTTTTTATGTGTTGGTATTAATTGGGGGAAGAGTTTTGTCTTATTGTTGTGACACACTTGTATAACTATTGTATGTCTCTGAGCCGGTTTGACTTAAAGAGAAATTGGTGACGTAGAGCTCCACATCAGTCTCTACCGTAATGAATCCATGTATTCATGTATTCGATTATGCAGTTTTGTTTTGGTTTAATCACTTGTGTCATTTTCATACTGTAAATATAAGCACATTTTATAATAAACCGCTGTGTATATACTGAATTGTGTCCTGGTGCCTCTGCAAGTTGTGTGAGACTTTGAATGGTTTAGTGGTTATTTAAGGTGCAATATGGAAGAATTTTTGTTAAAAGCATTCAAATTGTGTTGCAGTGATATCCACTGAGGTTAGCATGCTAACCATATAGCCCTGGTCCTGCAAACCTCTTTCTTACAGCAGTCCAAAGGTCCTGAGCCAGTGTTGTAAACACCAACACTCTGCTAGCTAGCTGCACAGCTAACTGATCTCACAGGCTTACAGCAGCTACAGTCATAAACAGAACACAGTTAGCAGCCATTAGCATCTCTGGTGACATGCAGCCCCCACTTGCTGGGAGTACCAGGGAGTTCAGCAGGAGGCCTATTCTTAATCACACCCACACACTTTCCTAATGTTTCTTCTCCAACAAATCAACCCCTAGAGCAATTATTCCTCTGTTCATCCTCTAGCTGGACTGCTTCTCACACACTTTTCCAGTTATTGTTGCGCACTCAAGTCCATACCTATCAGGCACAATCGGAAGACATGATCATCGTTGCCGTTTGTACGTGCAATATATCACTCTCAGCAGACCGATCATGACAAATGTTCAAATGTGACAAAACCCTGTGGAGAATTAAGGGTGAAATTAGCGTGTTTAAAGATTCTGAGACTGACTTCAGGTCTTCATCAATGGGACTTTTGTTCGGACTTGAGGCATTAAAGGTATGAGCGCTACCTCATATGTATATGCTGATTTGTTTACACATCCTCATTAGCAAGTAAGTAAAGATTTTATTGATACGGTAAAACTTAAAAAAACAGAAGCTACAAACATACTTTACTTGCTCATGTTAGAAAAGCACTTGAACATGAAAATGTCTTTACAAGCGAGATAGTCTGAATAAAAAAAAACAAAAACAAACAATGAAAGGATAAAAAGTGAGTCTGAAGAAGGTTTTTGAAGATTTATGTTGAATTGCACAATCAGAAATGGCCTGATTTGTTATAAGTCTAGTTTTTAAGATATAAACACATGCATGAATTCCTCAGCCCTTAAAAAATATGAACGATGTGAGTCTTGTTTAGACACTGAGGTTAAATCTAAATAATTTTGTGTCACAGTAAGAAATAATCAGTATAATGCTGTTATAACAATGAAAACTCACTTTTCAGCCAAATTACAAAATCAGTGTGTACCGAGGCTAAATGGAAAGTAACCCCGTGCAGCTTTCAATGTTCAGTGTAGAGTTTTAGGAGTTTTAAAAAAAATAGAAAGGGCGGACAAAATTTGCAGAAATGCCTCACAGCATGGCAGTCTGTTAATAGCTCCCTGCAGCTTCAAGCAGTGACCGCAGTGAGTCATAAGCCCCTGTGTCATTCTTCAGCTCTAAGAGCAAAAAATATCAGTTGTTAACCTCCTGGCTAAAGTGTGTTCGTTTAGTGTCTGGAGGCATTTCTTCATCAGAAGTCATACGACATAGATATGTTGGGTTTTAGTGTGTTTATCCATGCAACTCTGGTAGACTTAAATACAGCTGTCAACACAGTCTGACCCCAAAGGAAGATTCTTTTTAAATTACTTGAGATGGTGTTTCTTTTCCTCAACCCCACAGAGGAAGTTTATAACCTTCAGTCACATAATCCGACGTCCCTCTTGGACGCAAGGAACAATGGATGTCTGCACATATCAGCAGAAAATTGCCAGGGATGGATCCACACGTTGGGTGCCAAATGTTTCATCTCCCAGGTGTACAGCAACAGAATATGTAATGTGGATGAAAGCATGTTTAGTCAATAAGCATACTTTTCTGTTGTCTTACTTTTATTTATTGTGCGCTTAAAATTAATAAAAATGTAAAAACCAAAAATCAAATAAAGCACAGTCTGTGCAAAAATGAAGTGACCTTATTTTTGTTGAATCTTGGTTTGTGCTTAACTAGATCAAATATATTTGCCTTTTCAAAGGCAAAAGTGACACACCAATTGTAATGCTACCTGTTGCTAGCGATTTACTGTTGGCAGAAAAATATCAGTGTTTGGGTACAACAACAATTGACAATGCCACAGAAAACATTTATCGAATGCTTTATTACTAGGTCAAATTGAACCAAATAAGACCAAATATGAATACCATATCAGTAAAGTCAGTGGTGTGGGATGTGCAAAACAATGCAGAAAGTAATGAATGCAACAGGACCAGAGCAGAGACAGAGAGAGACTTTGTAAAAGGCTGCAGGCAGCGGGGCTGAAGTAACTTCAGGGCACAAGGCCCAGCTGCACACGATAAACAGCGGAATGTCAGTGAAGAGACGTAGGTTGAGAGTATTGATAAAGAGAGCTTGCATAGAGAAATGTGACTTAGCAAGCGTGAAAAAAAAGGGAAACAAGCTCATATCTGCCACACACACCTGCTGTAGGCTGCGAGAGTCATCCACACTAGCTATGGCACCGACCAGAACCTGCAGTAACTGTAACTTATTTTTTTTTCAATTACACCTTGTTTTGAACATAAACAGTGCAAAGTATGTTTTTCTGGACAAACGAGGGACAGTGGTTGCAGAAGACATTGGACTGTTTCCACTATAAAACACAGCTGTTATTCAAATGTGGGAATGAAAGAAGTATTTGTTCAAAAATGATTTGTCTGGCATCAGACAGCCCATGACTTTTATTCCAAGCAGAGGTTGTTTTTGAAATGACCTCTTATTCTGATCTATTGTGTTCAAGTGAAGCTTTTTGGCCGACATACATAAGACATGAGGCGACACACAAGTCTGCCTTCAACTCAAGCACTTACTTCTCTCATCCTTTGTGTGATTGTACACAATGGAAACAGTCATGCAAATAATGAACCACAGCTACGAGTCTTCAGCCAAGTGACTGTAACAGGGCAAAGGTGCGAAACTGAGATCCATGAATGTCTGGGAACAGGAAACACAGTGCATTCTTTAGTTGTTAGTCAGTCTGGGGAGACGTGGCGGCGACCGACTAACACCTCCACCCTTACAGCTGGGACAGTAGGGTGTTAAAATGAGTGGAGGAGTTTCAAATCTGAATCCAAACCCTGCCTTTAATGTTTAGTATCCCTCATTTCAACAAGAACAAACAGTTTTTATCCAACAGCCATAAGTACATTGAATAGTGCTACTAAAGCATAGTTCTCACCACTTACCTTTGTCAAAAGGGCTATGTGCAATTTTTAAATGTGGATGTATGTATGGGTGTGTCTCCTATGTGTTTTTAGCATTAATATGCATACAGTAGTTGTTATTTATGTATTTATTTATGCATCTACTACCTCAATAGATAGTTGCACTGAATAAGGACTGCACTTAATATTGTTGTACCTGTTACAATGACAATAAAGATATTCTATTCTATTCTATTCATTTGTAATTCTGCAAAAACTGTATATTGTGCTGCAGAGTTAGAAAAGAAATTGATCATTGTTATTGTTATTTTTCATTATCACTTTATTGCAAACCACTTTGTTCCTGTTTTTAATGGCTGTGGTGTCGTGTGTTAACCTCTAGACTCTCGAGAAGATGAAAGTCTCTGTGCTGTACAGGCAGTGGGAGTAACAGGAGTGTCTTTCATGAACGCTCGGGGAGGACAAACTAATGCAGATGAGTCTTTTATGAGTCTGACTCACATGAGTAAGTGTAGATATCAGCTTTGGGTCTTTTCCAGCTCTTATCTGCGCTGGTTCCTCCCCTACAAAAGCAGACAATCACTTTACTTGTTAAGCCAAATTTTTTCGTTTTTTTTGACATTTGCCTTTATTTGACTGGATTCAAACTAAACACACACGTAACTCAGGCCCAACTTTTTTTTTTTTTTTTTATCATTTGAAAGGTTGCAATGTAAAATGATGCCCTCTTTGTCAACAAATAGGCGTGGAGGAAGAGTGAAATTTCAAAGGACGGTTTTAGTGTCCTATTTCCACCACAACAATAATAAAAATCCAGCGCGACAATAAATCCTTTTGATGTTGACAGCTGAATGACTTGACACATTGTTCTCTACTAAAGCTTTGGCTATCAGCAGATTGTTTTCTCTGTTGGTATTAGTAGGAGTTGGCGGAAGTTTGAGATACCACAGTTCCACACCTCAACCCTACCTGCAGCTACACCTGTCATATCACATTCTAGTCACACAACAACTACTTCACTGGAAATCTCCCATCAAAATGAGCTACACAGTAAACAAGAAAACCACTAAAGCAAAACAAAAAAAGTTAGGTAAGCACTGGAAATCCTCCAAAGTTCATGCTGTGAGAAAATACATAGAAAAGTGTGTTTTGTTTTTTCTTCCGGCGTTATCTTCACCATCCACCGCAGTTGAGACACTCAGGGAACAGTAACACTCTGGCTACCGTCACAGCCATGTGGCTGACAGTTTGTTTACAGCAGGCAGAACAGCATTTCTAGCGTTGTTTAGTTAAGCTAATTAAAGATAGAATGTTATCTTTCTTGTTCATGTTTCACTTTTTGACCCGTCATTTCCACATGTCACATTAGTCAGATAATATATCACAGAGTGAAGAAGGATGTCAAAGAAGACGTCCAGCAAAGTTTTATATTTTCTGACACTACAAAAAGGGCATGCTCTACCGCTTTGACTAGCCATGCTCCCATTTGAGTGTAGACTGTCAGATTGGAATTACCATTTAAACACCATCTTGAAAGAATAATCCATATTTTTATTACGACAATGTGAAAACAAAGAGCCACTTGTAGCGATGAAACTACAGAGAATAATCACCTGAATCTGTAGTTTCACTCGGCTTTACGGAGCGTCCTAGTGAGGTTAAACTCGCTGTCAAGTTGTCCGGACCACAACTTTATTGTTTAGGTTCACTGTCACTGCTCTCATAGGCTTGTTCTCTAAAAACACACAAGGTATATTACCTGCTCAGCATCAAATGCTGCTCAACAGCAGATAGAGACCAGCTGGTGAACATAGTGGAGCATTGAGCAGCTTAAGAGTCAGATATTTTCCTCAGGAGTTGGTGGAGACCAAAAAGTAAAATAGAGTGAACAGACAGTCCAGCTGGATGTGTAAACAAGCATGAAGTTCAGCATATCATCTTAAAGGATGATGATATTTCAATGTTGTGCTCACGGCTTGTTTCTGCTGGCCATGAGTGGCCAAAAATTCAATTATTGCATGTTTAATCATACAAAAGCTGATGAAATGTATCACAATTTACAGTCATCAACCTGAATAATGTCTATATGTTTTGTTTATGTAAATAAAAAGTTTGTCATTGAGTAGTAATCTGCCTCCGCATGGAATACCGACTCGATTGTTCGATTGACAAAGCCCTCTTTGTGTTGAAGTACTTATGACTCTTTTCTCTTCTCTTCTCTTGACCTAAAGGACCTATTTGCAAGAAAAAAGGTTCGGGGGCTCACTCTTGGGATGGTGGCCGACCCATCCTACAATCTCAAATCGCCAGTTTTTGAAGACTTTTTCAACTTTTTCTTACAAATAGGACCTTTAAACAAACCTGACAACTGTCCAATATCTTAACAACAGTCAATGCTCGTTTCTTTTAACCATGACAAGGAAGGTAGTACACTCAACCTAATAC
Source organism: Spondyliosoma cantharus (assembly GCA_900302685.1). Classification (NCBI taxonomy): domain Eukaryota; kingdom Metazoa; phylum Chordata; class Actinopteri; order Spariformes; family Sparidae; genus Spondyliosoma; species Spondyliosoma cantharus. Next base: position 10,342 of record OMLP01043095.1, on the reverse strand, counting down.
GTGAAACTAACCAAGTCACTTTTGTGCCTTAACCTACAGAACCCTCAACCTTAACCAAATTGTTGTCAGATAAAATACGCCTCAGCAATCAGTGAATACCTCCATGTTAATGTCTGCTGGGCATGGGCAAACAAAGTGCTGGATCTTGTCATTTCATTCGAAGGACTTGCTGGGAATACTGGTAATCCTGAGTCATTATTGATGTGCGGTAACTGTTGGCTGGACCATCCACCTCAGTTGAGACAGTCAGGGAACAGTAGCACTCTGTGGCTGACAGTTTAGTTTACAACAGACAGAACGAAATTTCCAGCATTGTTTAATTAAACTAATTAAAGATGGAATGTTCAAAATGAGCTGAGCACACTCCTTCAATGGGGTTAGTCAGTTCTAGTCAGAACAAGCTTTTGGGCAATCAGCCAAGTATGTGTCCACATACAGTATACTATAAATTATGTAGACAGGAAACAGGATGAGAGCGAGGGGGAGTGACACACAGCAAAGGGCCCCAGGCCGGGAGTCGAACCCAGGTCCGCTGCAGCGAGGAAAAAGCCTCTGTTTATGGGACGCCCACTCTACCAACTGAGGTCAACGCCGCCCCGCGACTCCAGTTTTTAAATTGCTCTCCGAGTATGTACGCACGATCCCATGCGCCATTTCTAGGTGGATAGAACGACAAAGGCAACTAGAGCCATAACTAGACTGTCGCATTAGATGTGACAAATATCAACACATTCCGACCCAGGACTACTCAGTAGTGCATAAGACCACACCCATCATTGAGCTCGCCTTAATTTTTATATCAACTAACCACCTGTACAATGTCATGTTACACAGTTGTGACGCTACCATGACAAATCTGTCCACAGGCGACGAGATTAAGCTCACTTATGCTCCTTTTACATATGAAAATAGATACGGCCAGTTTATAATATAAACATCACTGCCCACACATTTTTTTGCAAAAAATTCTCAATACAAATTTTGACGATGAAAACACAGATATTCAGATTGTGATACACATGCATCAAGTGTGGATCCAGGAGGACGTTGAGGTCAGGTAATACCAGAGAGGCACAACCTGAGACGCATGACCTCCTCTCAAACACGGAGAACTGTAAGGAGGACAGACCACAAAAAAACTCAGATTCACTGACACTGAGATGGGTCCATTGTCAGGATAATGGTAACAGGAATGTAACAGAATGAGTTCTAATCAAAGATGGGATGAGACAGAGTCAGACTGTCTGACACAATTCCAGAGAAAAAGGGGCACGTTCTGTAAATGTATTCTGTGTGAGGCGTGGAATGGATATAGTGTGATGAGTTGGACATGAAATGGTGAAAGTCATTTATTGTTTTATAAATTCTAGTTCTGTAAGTCATACGCACCTTAACCTCTTCAACCCGAGCGCCCTGGTACTGGGGGCAGCAGCACATGTTGCATCATACACCATATAAGGGCATGCTAAACATAGACACACTATGTAGTCTTGGAGAATAAATTCAAACTCAGATTTTTTATATTTACAATATCAATAACGTAATACAATATCAGAAATATACATTTTTTTCTACAACTGAATAAACAAGCTGTTCTCAGTGGAAAATAAGGTCCCAAGAACGCTGTTGGAAGCTAGAAATGTGGCAGTCACATCCATTTCCCTAAAAAGGAGCAAATTGTGAGGTATGGCCAGAATTTTAGTATAAGAGTGAGAAGAAAGTTGACAATATGGCAAAGACCTCCATGTTCTGTGTTACGGAGATGTCTACTAAAGTAAGCAGGCTAACGAGCTAGCCCCGGCTCATCCCATCTACCAATACCACATTGTACTGGCAAGAGGTGACAGTCAGATAGCCTCATAATTTCAGCTGGCAGATATACCATCTGTTTGCGTTATAAATGTCAAGAAATGAACGTTCTTTGCTTTTGATTAAGATTCAGATTGAGAAAATGGCTTAAAAAGAGATGTGCCACTGTAATATGTGGTGAATTAAGAGGGCAAAATTGGGACTTTGACACCAGCAACTTTATCAACATTGCACTACTGAAAAGGAATTACACATATTGCAACTGCAACACATTATACAGCACCAAGCATGGTGGCACAGTGGTGTCTAAAATATATCGTTATTCTGCCCATCTGTTTGGTGAAACCTGTTAAAACATTAAAATCAATGCATACTGTGTGTGTATGAACTGTATATATGATGAATGATAACAATGGGGTTTGAATATTTAAATACATTTTTACCCAATTAATATTGTGGATTAATACAGAACTGTCTTCATTTCACTGTCACATGTTGATTGAATTTGTGGGTTTGCATCGGCAAGTTTTGTTGTTAGTTTGAGCGCCTGAAGAAATTGCAGCTTCACTTCATCAGAATCATTTCAAATAACTCCTTGAAATGTACCTTCACCAGTTTACAGTTTATCTCACCCCTATAAAAAAGCAGTTGGCTGACACACAGTGTGATAATCAGTGTGTAACACACTCTGAATGAAAGCCAGAGCGGCTTGCTCACATTAGATAAACGCCAAAGATCTGATACAACTGCTTAAATTTCAGGCAGCTGCAAAAAATACCTGAACAAATATAAATATATAGACCTTACTGGCAACATATTTTTACCACTTGGTCATATCTGCGTCAGGGAGACTGCTGCTGCAACACAAATAAAACACTGATAACCATATAAATACATGTGGTTGTACTTTAAATGCGGGTCTGTGGTTTACGATAAGAATATTGGCCTGCATTTATCATTGTGACATTGTTACTTTTGGATTAAGCACATAAAGCAAGTAAAATTCCATCTCCGGTCATTGTATTAGGGTGGTGGGTGGGTGGTGTCTGAGCAGCTAGATAACATTTAAAGACGTGTTCATGCCGTTGTAAACACAATATCAAACACACCTCACCAGAGCTATTGAGGAGACATGTTTGAGTACATGATCTGATTGGACAATTGTTTTTTCCAGACTGTATTTTGGCAAAATATAGAAAAAATATATAACATAAAAATATGAGAGTTTCTGAAAGCTAAAAAAGCAAACAAGGTCTTCATCCTTAAATTACATTCCAGTTCTGCCATGAGAACACAGAAACACAGACTGTACCACCGGCAAAGTGGATAAAACAAGTATTTATATATAAACCTTTAAATGCATATACCAGACCAGTATGGAGGACTTTTTTAATGTTTTAAGGAGGTTTTACTGCAGAAACATCTGACATGACCAAGTGTCATGTAACCTGCAGCCAATTATCACCTGACTCTGCAGTTCCTCATAGCACTGTGTGTGTGTTTTAGCATCTTTTAGCTCATTGTTTTGGTTGTATAGCTGCAACTTTACTGTTTTGGCTTCATATTGTCACTTTTTCTTTAATATATATAATATACATATATATATATATATGTTTCAGCTCAGTTGGCAACTTCAAAGAAGCAATCCTGCACGACACGATCAGGCATAGTTAAAGACCGGTCGAACATGGTGGAGCATTTAGTAACTAACGTGCAAGATATTTACGCAGGAGTTGGTGGAGACTAAACAAAGGGCTAGAAGGAGGTCAAATGTTCAGGCCCACATGCACTGAAAGTTATAACTGACGCACCTCAATTGAAGAGTGTAATTTAATGCTTGTGTCGCACACTGCAGCCATCAGATCTGAAACACAACCATGATAGAATCAGAAGTATTTTGTGAAATGACCAAATGTTGTACTTTTTATTCCACTACATCTATTTGATAACTTTAGTTTGTAGTTGATTTGCAGGTTGCATTGGACAGCAGAGCCAAAGCAGCACATTTCTGATGAACCTATTTTATCAACATCACGTAAAGGCCCAAACAAAGTAAATAAGATAACAAACCAAACAAAAAAACAAATAAAATATTTCCCTGTACATGTTTACTTTAAGATCCATAATATTGTTAAGATGTGACGAGTGTTGTTTGTAGTTCGCACTTACATTATGTCTGACAAATTGTTACAGACCTGGGATTTGTTTTGATGACAGTGGTGTTGCACTCAGAAACTGTGGGGGGCACAAAATGGCAATTTCTACACAAGATAATGTTGCTTTGAGCAGATTTTTGGCGGAAAATCACTTCTGATACTAAGGTACATAAAGGCCAGATGCTTTAAGACTTTTACTTTTACATTTACAAATTCATTACACATGGAATTTGAATGAATGAATTCTTGGAAAATTAAGACAAACTTGAAACCACTCAGCTCCCCTCACTCTGAATCAAGACAACATTTTTAAGTGCCCGATAGGAGGGAAGCCAAGTTGGGTATGTGTCGAGGTGCTTTTGAGATGCATTATGGGTATTATGTATTATCTAAAATGTCGAGTCGGTATTTATCAGTCTGCAGGAGGGTCTTGTGCTCGAAACGTCACTTCATTTGATCTAATGGGAGCTACTTGGTGATTTATTTTTGTATAAACTAAAAGTCTGAAGTGCTTTTTAGACATTTATTCACTTGCGTGAAAAAGTCGTAAACAAACAAAATCAGTCAATCTGATGTCAGCACCCAACCCTTCAGTAGTCTGCCAAGGCCTTTCAACTGACACTTGCTTAATGTGTTAACATATTAACACTACTGTTTGTCATCCTGACACCATTCTAAATGAATCAAAGCTGAAGGTGGAGCAAACCTCACTGTGCGGGAAAAGCCTGTAGAGCGAGGCAGAGAACAGAGCCAGGGATCAGTGAAGGAAAGGAAAATACTTTTATTCAGCCTAATCTATTTAAATGTATTCTTTTAGCCAACTGTATATTTGAGCATTTTCATTATACTCTGATGTGAAACCTTCCTGAAATTTCCCCAACATTGCAACATACTCGTAGACCATTAGCATGCAGTTTCAGTGTAATCAAGGGTTTTTCCTCCAAGCAATTCTGCAGAAGGGAAGCTTGTTTGCTGTCTAAGCAGAATAAAAGTGATACATTTTTAGACTTAAATTCCTGCGACTGCCGCTGAAAAACACATTTGTTGGCATTTCTGTCTCTGAAACACTGCATGACACCTGAGAGGTTCTGGGGCCCCAGAGTCATTGCGAGTCTTCACTCTCAGGGGCTTCCCGCACTGGAGGTGAGGCTGAGGTTGCGTTGCCAGCAGCAGGTTAGCACCGCAGTCACTTGATATCTGCTGCCAACATGTGGCACGAATGTGGTAGTGGCACTCTGGCTAACGTTTGGCGGGCATCAAAAGTGAGTCAGTGCAGCACCTGCCATTCGCAGGCATTTGTAAAACTGCTGGTAATTTCAGGAGGTGCAACAGAAAAGGAGGAGACCAGATATTTCAGAGTGTGTCATCAGGTCATATCACAACGTAAAGGGAATGCAGAATTTGTGCAGAGAGGCCAAGGACAGTCATGGTTACACAGCTTTATTATACATCGAGATAAGAACTGAATTATTGTTAGTTAATTATTGTCTCAGAATAGCAAAGTGATGTTCTTCTTTTAACAGGATGATTTATTGTTGTTATATTTATCTGTATGTGGTTTTTTTTAATTAGCCTTTTAATTTGGTGCTGCATTTTTGTAAAAAAAAAGAAAAAAAGAAAAAAGAAAATAAATAAATTGCATCTCCTTACATACAGAAGATGCAATAAACACACAGCAGAGAAAAATGGGAAAGAATAATAGGACTTCAATTTTATATGTGAAAATCATAGCATGACTGGAGCTATTACTAATGCAGCTGTTCACCATTTAAGCACACAGAGAAAGGAAGAAAGGAAAGCAAATAAAAAGCAAAATAGAAAGAGGCACGACCTTTGGCAAAATTGATTTTCTTCAGCTGTCATGCACAGTGGATTGAATTAAGTGGGATATGGGTCATGCACTGTGCTGCGTTTTCTCAGCAGTTCTGAAAATTTTTCCTCCATTCATGGATGGGATTAGGATGACGCTGTGTCATGTGCATAGAAAATGTAGTTCGCCTGATCGTGCAGCAGAGAGTATTCCTCACACATGGCAACACGGGCTAAAAATAGCTCAGAAGCCCCTCATTCACCACTATAGGATATTTGCTCAATAGGCGTGGGATCCCCGGCCGCTCTGGTGCAGATTTGATGTTTGCAATCTCTTTGGTTGCCCCACACTTTCCCCTCCATCGTCCCCTATGTCTCCTTTGATCTGTTTTCCTCATCTCTTTACCACTCTACCCTTTTCTGCCCTCTCTTGCGGTGGTTTTGCAAACCAGCTGCTGATGGACTCGATCAAGCAGGCTGAGCAGAAAACCCAGCAGGACAGAAAGCCCTTCCAGCAACCCAGGGAGTCATCTCTCTCCCTCCTCCTCATGCTTACACTGCCCCAGAATCATGTGGGAGGACTTCCCACTCCAGTGAATTACTAAGGGCAATCTCGGAAACAGTTGTTATGCAGGTTTATTGGGGTGAAATCACATAACTTTCTGCTGAATACTTTTCTTGTCATGCATTTTATCTTTTTGTGTTGAATTTCCAGAATATCTTTCTTGTCATAGTGACTTTACTGATTATTCCATGTAGTTTAACATCTGATACATAACATTTCCGGGTTAAAATGTCTGAAAGAACTATTCCTTTGTTATATATTTTGTGAGTTGTGTACTTACATGAGAATGTTCTTCAAGGTAACAGTGTGTAACATCAGCTTACTTACTTTATCCATGAACATTTCAGCCTGCTTCTCATCAGTAACTGAACAGATGAAGAGCATAATTCATATGAACCCACGCTTCTTCATAACGTCATCAAACATCTTGAGTATGCTGCCCCGAACAAACGTGATGTTGATGATCACAGTCGATTACTGCCATGTTTGTGTCAAATGGGATGGATGATCATGTTACTTTGTGTTACCTTGAACAAGGTTTTTTTTTTAAACAAATAATATTCTTGTTGTTGTTGTTTACAAGAAAAAAAGTGGTTCTCAACATTGGTGAGTCACAACTTCTCCAAAAAGTCCTTCAGCCCTGGGACTTTTGCTCACGACCTTCTGAATGAGCTAAATTGAAAAAAGAGGGGTTTTCTGGTGCCCAATCAGAAGTCATGTGCCCACACGCTTTGACCATCACAAAAACACTTGATAAAATATATTATAAAGCAAATTCTATCACTTGTGCTGGTGAAGAGTTTTTATCTGGGGTTATTTTCTCCACAACCATCTGGCGACTGGAAATTAACTTGCGACCTCTCACTATCTTGAACCAGTCTCAGTTTTACAAGAAGCTACCCTCTAATAAATCCCACAGAAACCTTACTGAATAAAAAAAATCTGTCAAACTTGCCTGCCGTGGCAAAAAGAATGAAAAAGACAGAAAGTAGCTTTGAGTGTGTACAGCCGTAAGCATTACCACCAAAGATAGCATGGCTGCCAGCCTAAGTCACCCAGGTTTCTTCCTTATCCAACCCCTATACAGATTGTTAAGCCTTTGTGGTTTTTGAATTTGGCTTTGGACGAAAATGTGCTTTTAATTTTCTTAGGAGGAAATGAGAAAACTATTCCCTTAAACCAGATGCATAACAGCTGGCACTTTCAAGTTTGCGCTTAATGCCAAGTTTCCTACCTCTGATTTAGTGCGTAAGACGTGGATGTGATATTTTCCTATGGGCCATGGTCCAAGATTTAATTGAACGGAATCCCAGAATTATGCAGTTGGATCTCTGTCTGGGCTTTTTGTTGTTTCATCACCAAGATTAGAATGTGCTGGAATTCTGGTACAAGCAAAGTAACGGGAAAGAATGGTCCGTTTAATGGGTACTTTGTTGATGACTTTACACGACAGGCATTTTGATATATTAGAAGGTGTAGTTAGCGACATTATTACTGTAATGGCTGCATTCCGTCATTGGTTTACTAGAGAAGCCATTCTCACCAAGTTATAAGTCACACCTCTGCTTTTCCAATTGTAATAAGCAGCTGTGTCTCTTTGATGTGAGCGCCCATTTGCAAACCTTTGAGTTGTCAAGTCAATGTTAAGGCATGAAACTGTGAGAAAGACAAATCCAAGATCAGCACATTTGGTTGCGTTTCATGTAACTCCCTCGCTTAGTAAGCAGTGAATCACTATACAGTGACCTGGATATCAAGCCCTGATTGGAATACAGTCTTTTACTGCCCTGTCATTCTAAGCTGATTCACAAGATGTCTCCTAGAGTTCGGTTGTCTACCATGTAATATGCCTGCAATTATCAAAAGAATAAACTGCAATTGCAAATGTCTTCACATCTTTAAAATAAGTATTCTATTGTAACTTTGATGCAGGTGTGTTCACATCATCAGTTTATTCCACAGCATTATGTTGGACTTACAGGACTAAGTTTGCATACAACAATTATTTCATATTTATTCACAGCACTTTAAAGGTGTAATATGTAAGATTTATGGATGAAACCATTCAAAACTTAATTAAAGTGATCAGCGAAGGTAAAGGAATTATGGTTTTGATGTTATGACGTCCATGTATTGTATGGCAAAGCATACTTTCATGCCTAACAGCTTGCTCAAAATCACCCGTGCTAGCAGTCTTAAAGACAACACTTCCGTGGTGCCCCAAGCTCCAAGTTTGGTCTGCTAGCTGCATGGCTAAATGAGCTAACTAGCTAATAGCAGCTTCAGTTGGCAGTAGTTACTGTGATGATATGCTGCTCCCTATTTGTTGAGTATGAATACAACAGGTGGCCAGTCCCTACATATAGCACCTTTAACTATTATTTAAATTGTTTTTTACATGTGAAACATTTAAGTTATCATTTTACATCCACATGTTTAAGAGTAAATACTAGTTCCTGACTGTTGTTGTTTTAGGGGGCACCGGTATGAGTGTAACGGAGCAGAGTAAGAGTATGAGTGACAAGTGGGGTTGTGAACCTCAAGAGCTGGATGTGCACCGTGTTGCTGTGTTGCTCTCATTTAAAAGAAGATTATAAAGAAGATAAAGACAAATTGTAGCCTGCTTATTTCAAGTATTAGGAGAGATAACTTGTGGACACACACAATCCTTTGCCAGCTGTGTGCATGTTGGATCCTGATCGTGACCTACGATGTGATTTACTTTCTGGTAAACCTTTAGGGGCTCATTACCAACCCTCTCAAATGTCTCCTTTTCACAACACTCACTCCTTACCCAAGTGCAGCCCAGCACAACAGTGAATCTCACATCCAAAATGCACTGATGCAACAGAAACACAGTAACACTTTGTAACGCGTTATATAATTACCTAAAACCCTAACCTAACAACAGGTAGTAGTGCAATTAGTGTCTTTGTAAAAGTATATTTTATCTGTTTTTCTATTAAGCATACACCAACATTCTTGACGTGTTTTCCACTGAAACGCTCTCACTTCTCCAATTACTGTTACTAATAACTGCTTGCATCATCATGGAGTACTGATGGGTAGCATGTGTCCAGACTGACTGTGTGGGGTTGTGCACAGGTGTATTCAGTACTTTAAAGCCTTAACTACCTCTCACTCCTCGCCTGCTCAGAACGATAGATGGGCAGCTTACTGCGGCTCGTATCTCTGGAGCAGGCCATCAGGACACCAATGTCATGAGGAATAATCCCCTCTCTCACTGGCACACGGCTCAGCATGGTATTACGTACCCTTGAGCTGTCCTCTTCCCTTCACTCCCACACATTAGTGCTCTTTCCTTTTCATTTTTCATCAGTCAGCGCTCAGAAAGGTCACAGAGGCTGTATCTAACACAGGGAGGAGGGGGCGGTGCTCGTTTATGTGAATGAAAGCGAGGGCAAAGAGGAAGTGGAGTACTCGGCAGAGGATTCAGCGTCATCCTCACAGGGTACTGTGGATCGCAGAACGTACTGATGGCGCTCAGGTGAAACATCAGACGGACAACAGGCCTTGAGAAATACTTTGTCATGTTTTCAACTAATTATGAAAACATGACAATAACGTTTACTCGAAAGCACTTGTTTACATGGCAAAAGCATAAATCATCATTCTGCATATGATTGTGAAACTGGAGATTTGATGAGGAACCAGGTCACCATTCAGTTTCCACACAGCTCTGTCAACATGTTGTGAGCCTCCCTGTCTGGGTCCCAAGTCTCATGACCTATGCAGGCAGTCAAAAGTCTTTCTTTTGCACGGCACTGTGTCGTGAATCAGCGTCCAGGATATGATGGACGTCAGCATTTCTCCGAGCACAAAGTGTCTGCTAACCTGATGTGCCAGACAGTTTGTTACACAGAAACTTAAGGGAAGTTATTCTTGGGAACTCTTTGGATGATGGCATCATGAATTTTCATGGGGTAACTTCAACCAATCAGGTCAACGATCCAAATGATGTAGCAAGTTAGCGCTACCAGAG
>OMLP01043094.1:0-25488 GCA_900302685.1 Spondyliosoma cantharus | reverse complement strand
ATATTGCCAAGAACACAGGTGTGTGTGTGTGTGTGTGTGTGTGTGTGTGTGTGTGTGTGTGTGTGTGTGTGTGTGCGCACGTGCGTGCGTGTGTGTGTGCACGTGCGTGCGTGCGTGTGTGACTCAGTTATCATCTGGCAACAGAGACAATGAGTTCTGAAGAGGTGGGTGCTGTGTTCCAGGACATTTTAAACAAATGCAAAATAAATATATAGGTACGCCGAACTTGCTTTTTGACCCATGTGCTTTTCCGTCCTCATGCTGCTTACGGACACTTATAAGGTCCCTAAAGCTGAAGAGACCAAAAGATGGAAGGTGTGACTTGACACCAGACACACGCATCAGTTTGTGTTGTTATGCCCTTCCATTTCTCTGCATGTTTTCCTTCATCACTGCTTCATCACGCCACCTGACTTGCTCCGTGGTTGTTCTTGTCTCATCTGTCTGTTTGTGTGAACGCTTTTCCCATTTTCCTCACGGCTTTGAAAGTATAAAATCAATAGCCTCCTGATCTGATTGAATATAAGTTGAATGAACTCCAACTGTCAATTGATCTTCCTCGGACTGCCAGTATCCTGACTCCTGCTGCTTGCAGAATATAAATGACTGGCTGTCCGTGTAGTGCTGCAGCGCTCTTAGCGGTGCAGTCGGGCCTCAGCAGTATTTAGAGGTCATACACTGGAGCTGCCGCTACGCTAGCAGACTGCCAAACGCCCACAGGCTCATAAGAGCTCTTAACCCTCGGGGGGCTACTGAATCAAAACAGCTCTGACATCATCAAGGGATGACACACCCTCATTGATGTTGGCTGATGACTGTGCATTTCAGGATGTTGCATCATCGCCTGAGAGTCCGTTTGGCATGAAGTCGTGTTACCTTTCTGTACCTGTGGTTGTGCACTCAACTGTATCATTGTGGCGAAAGTCAGTGAAGTCCACTCATGTCAAAATGAGTCTTTTTAACAGCGTGTGTCCTCTATTTTACAGGACGACTACATCCCCTACCCACGGATAGAAGATGTGAGTCATTTCTTACACTCTTAACACACATTGACACCCTTTTTTATGCTGAACCAAAAGCTAAAGTTGAAGTACACATATTATTACATGCTAACTAACTTAGCCTTACGAAGGTTTAGAAAACTCTGCATGCCCCAGAGGTATTACATGTCGCTTTATATTTGTTTTTATCTACCTCCCTTCCTCTCTGTTGCCCTTCTGTCCAAGGTCCTGGAAAAAGGTGGTCCATACCCCCAGGTGATCCTGCCACAGTTCGGGGGTTACTGGATTGAGGATGTGGAGGCACCAGCAGGGACCCCCTCCTCCTCAGAGTCCAGTTTCTGTGAGGAGGAGGAAGGAGGGGAGGGCATGAGCCCCGGCGGGGGGCACAGCTACCGCCTGGAGTGTAACAGCACGGCCCGTGCCTACCGCAAACACTTCCTGGGCAAGGTTAGTGTGTGAGTTTGTGTTAACGTGATTTCAGTTATGCAGCGGGCTGTTATTGTGTTTGACCTAAAATCTCTTTCGCTTTCTTCTCTACACACGTGAATCCAGGAACACATGAATTATTACTGCACCGGCAGCAGTATAGGCAACCTCATCATGTCTCTGAAACACGAGGAGGCTGAGGGACAGGAGTACCTACGCATCATGCTCAGGTACAAAGACAGAAATGCCACTTGATGTATTTCATGTGTCTCACTGTAAAGTCTGTCTTACATGAATAATCCATCTTTCTCTTGAGTCCAGGCTCTAAAAGTCCAACTTAAACTAGATTACTGCTCTCCTTCTTGTTCCTGTTGTCGGCAATACCAAAGGAAGCAGTTTCTAATCTCAAACCAAGGTCTACTATACCTATTATTAAAATAACTAGACTAAGGCCTCAGTTGTGCAGCGGTGTGGACGGACACAGTTTGGAGAGGGTTATTGTTTGGTCTGTGAAGAATGTAAAATATTATAGTAGAAGGCTATATTTGTAGTGTTGTTTTATTCAATTAGTGTGAATGGCTTGAGCGATGAAGACCAGCCAGTCTGATATCAGGGCTATGTGTCTCCCAAAAATATATTTTTTTTTTACTTTTTCACTGCAGAGGTGCTGTGTTTTTTTGCCACACTCGAAAATGAAAGTTAGGCCTGAGAGTCTGCACCACAGTAGCATCTCTGTGAGGCAGTAATGTACTAAGGCACAGCTGTGCGTCAGGCTGAGTGCTGACATCAGCATGCTAACATGCTCACAATGACAACCCTGACATGCTGATATAAGGCAGGTGGAATGTTTACCATGTTTACCATCTTAGTTTAGTGTGTTAGCATGCTAACTTTTGCTAATTAGCAGTAAACTCGAAATTCAGCTGAGGCTAAAGAGAATGTAAAAATGTTAGAACATCTTCAAAGCGATTACAAATCTCTGCACTCGATTCTTTGGGCAGTCAATGAGGAAAGGGCCAAAGTCATTAGGGTTCATCATATGGGGGCCATAAATGTCTGTACATAGTTCAATGGCGATCAATCCAGTAGTTGACTAGCGACTAGAGACTGACTGGGTCTAACTCCTCCCTCTTCCTTTCTGTTTTGTCTATCTAGTTATACTCTTTGTGTTGATTAATTGTGCATGGATTTGTGGTGCTGTGGTGGACAGCTTTCTTGCCATTATCACAGTTGGTGACATTTTCAGGAACAGGCGAGAAAAACAATGAAGCAATGTTGTGTTTTTCATCAGTCATTGTGGGCGCTGCAGAGGTGGCCGAAGCCATGTGATGGCTGATCTCCTCTTTGGTACCAATCAGCCTGTCATGAGTTTCTTTTTTTCTCTGTATTTTCTGAAACTAAGCCTGCCATGATTGTTGCGTTTCCCTCATAGGTTTTACCCTGAAGAAATCTCTTTGTTGGGATAAATCTCTGAGCTCTTCTTCTTTCTGTGTTGCAGATCGAGGATCAAAACGGTCCATGACAGGATCTCTTTAGCAGGCATCAACCAGCTTCCCAGTGTCCCCCAGATTGCAAAGGTAACATTACAAGCACTCAAAGGCATTTTCCGTGAATTTCTCTAAAACTCCCCATGTACACATAGCGACATCAAAGCAGAGCAGCAGCTGTAAGTGCAGGAGGCTGGGTCACTCAGCTTAATGGAGAAGGATATCTTTTCAGCAGCTTACTGCCATACTTTATATCATTTCATAACAGCACTTTTCTTTTCCAACACATAGAAAACATAATGCAATATCTCAACAGGAAAAAACAAATAAAGAAAACAATACAACAAACCAACAAAGTGAGAAATAAAGTCTGTAAATAGGAATTTTCACTTTCTGTTTTTTTTCACTTTCTGTTTTTTCTGAATGTTGTCTTCATGTAAATGAGACCAAACTTTGTATAACTCCCCCGTTAGTCCCGTAACTCATTATTTCTACCCACTGAACAACGTTGTACTCAGTGATTTCTCCTAATAAACACAGCTAGGTGGATTGTGAATGGTTTGAGCAACCACCCAGTCAGCATTCCTTTGAGTCCTCGCTTCCAAAAGAGGAACAGAAGTATTAATTATTATACACAATTTAATGTACACATTGAATGAATGAAGAAAGGTACCTGCTTGTTTCATCTTTATTTATCCAACAGTAATTATCATCCATCCAACCATCCTACTGAGCCTGACATCTGATTTAGTGATCCAGTCAGAGATAGAACAGTTTCACATTCAGTGAGCAAAATAGATGATAAACCATGGATGTACTGAGCAAATCCTTAATTTTTTTTAGATTGCAAGAAAGCATTTTTTTCCCCAGTTCTGCTTTAGTGTTGCCTTGCCTCATCCATGTTTTCTGACACTTAATTTGAAAAGATGTATTTTACGAAAACCATGATCCTTTCCTAAATCTAACAAAGTAGTTTTGTTACCTAAACCTAACTAGACCGGGACTGAAAACTCAACATAAAATAATGAAAGTAATAAGTAAGTCACACTTACACGGAAAGGACCCAAACACAAGACACACAGGGAGGCAGGTAATTCAACAAAAAGTGTGCCTCAATCAAGTCCCAAAATTCAAAATCTAAAAGTGCAAACAATAAAATGGCAGGTAAAACTGGCAACAAAAAAGGCAAGCAGAGGAAAATACAAAAGTGTTAAAAAAAAATCCAAGGACAAACCAGGAGCACACGAGGACTGGGAAAGCAGCCACAGGTGACGCACAGATGAAAACAGGATGACAACAGGACTGACACGAGGACGAGGACAGACAATCTGACAAAGAGTACGAGAAAAACACAGGCTTGAATATTATCTTTATTGACAGACTCGAGGTTCAGATATAAAACGCACACACACAAAATACAGACAAACATAATATAGACATGTGTCCTCAATGGTTCAAAACATACAAATGTTGGTTCAAATATTTCCAAAAGCTGGAGGAATATCTTGTCTCACTTTGAGTAGGGTCAGTCAAAGACATTATAATCCCATTCCTTTAGTCAATCAGCCGCCCCATACATTTATACATAAAATTCAAAGTAATGCCTGAAAAGTGGGAATATTACAATATTAACATATTGCTAGCACTTTCCCACCTTGGGTACTTTAACAAGATTCTAAGAGCATCATTATATCCCACCTTAATCTTATTCAACTTTGCTTCACTATGGCTACACCGCAGGTGTGCTGTATAAAGCGGAGTGCAGTATGCTCTAAAAAGAGCTGTTTTGACTTCATCAGTGCACATATGAAATTGGCGTGCCAGCATATTTGCCTGGGCAAACAATTTATAGCACTGGCACTGAATATCATCATCATCATTAAGGTCATTCCTGATGATATGCCCTAAGTATTTTAATTTGGTTACAATATCTAGCTCTTGCTCAGACAAGTAAAAGGAGGGAAACCTTAGCTTCTGATCCTCCTTAGTTCTGACTATCATGATAACACTCTTTTTGGGATTAGATTTGATGTCATACTGCATACCATACTTCGTACAAACTCTGAGCAGTTGCCGTAAACCAGCACTATATGGTGACATAATGATTAAATCAGCAGCATACATTAAATGGTTAATAAACTGGTTCCCCACCATATATCCAGTCTTACACTCTCAAATTATCTAGACAGACCATCCATATACAGGTTAAAAAGGACAGGTGACAATATTCCGAATAGACAGGCGCTGATTAACAAATGAAACACAGGTGAACAAGAGGAAGAGAAAAACAAAAACATGACTCATGACGAGAGAACTTACAAAATAAAACAGGAAAAAGTAACTAACTCAAAATCGCAAACCATGACAAAGACCACTAAATCTAAAAATATGTTGTATCTTACAGTTGGTATACTTAACAACACACAGGGTTAGGGAAATAGATTTCTCTTATATGATATTGGTCAAACACGGCGAGTCTCCTTTTTTCTTCCAGCTTCTGTGTGACGATGCCACAGGACTGAAGTTCAACCCGGTCCTATACCCTCGGGTGAGTTTATCCCATGCTCCCACATTGTGACCTCATTAATAATCAGCCTGACCGCAGCTCATCTTGCCAGTTATAAATGTATTAATTCAAGATGACATGAGTTACCTTTCCTGTCTCTGACGGCCACTGCTTAGAGACAAAGGGCCACTGTAGGGTTCAAAGTGCTGATGCGACATTCGCTAATATCTGGCAAGTAACCTTCAGTAGAAACTTTTGTTATATCCTGCACATTTATCCATTTTCATGCTCTTCACTTGAGACCTGGGGCACTTTTTAAACATTAAGTGATGCAGCGTTTCCTTTAATCATGTTTGCCAGCAGAACCCACCTGTCCCTACACCGGCTCCTTCAATAGCCGAGCAGAAACATTGCACGCAACTTTACCACATTTTACCCTCACAAGCCCCCTGCCTCTCTAACATCTGCCCCGTTCAGCGAGCACATCACTCTGAAAATGATCGATTATATTAAGAGAGGGTAACAGTTTCCTAAAATGGATAGGATGGATCTGTCTCTCCTCCTTAGCGCCCTGTGGAGGAGTGTGATGGAGCATGCTTTCAGTCTGTGCCTCCAGAAAGGAAAAAAAAAACCCATCTGTGTCTCAGTCTGCAAGAGGCAGCGACGAGATCGCTGCCCTCGCTGAGGAGCGTGACGGTTTGTTGCATGTCAGCCTTATGTAACGAGGGCCTAATAAACCTACCCTGGAGACATGTCGGTAGAGCAGGAAAACATGTTTACCCAGCAGCCACAGCAAGACGAAAGTGTGTAACAAGTTGAGCGAGATAAGTGATCGTGGGGGACTGAGTGAGAAATGGCTGTTTTTGTGTATGTACAGGGGTCCCAGTTGATAGTGGCCTATGACGAACACGAAGTGAACAACACTTTCAAATTTGGACTCGTCTACCAGAAATTTGGACAGGTGAGCGGTTATATTGATCAGCGTACTCAGAGTTTATCTAATAAATCCAATCTTACACGCTCTCTCATCTCTGGCATCTCTCAGGCTCTTTTCTGTCCTCGACCATTTATGTGTCTCTTCCTTTCAGACATCAGAGGAGGAGTTGTTTGGGAACAATGAGGAGACGCCAGCTTTCAAGGAGTTTCTCAGTATCCTGGGAGACAACATTGAACTCCAGGACTTTAAAGGGTAAGAGCAGGAGGAGAGTGCGATTGAATAAGAGATAACAACAAAGCAAAGTGAAGTGCAATGAAAGTGAGACCAGAGGGGAAGGGTCCACGAGGATCAAAATAAGGGTGCCATGAAAGAGTACCGCAATAAAGGAGAACAGCAGGCTTTAATTACTGTAGCCTTGGAGCAATTTGTCTGGCCCCGGTGTGCAGTTGGGATAAAATGCTTAGTGAAACAGATCCGAGAAAAGAAAGTGCCACATTGGCAGGTAATCAGAGATTTCTATACTGTCTTTATTGTCCTGCAGGCGTTTCCTATCGTGTTACACTTACATGGCAGAGTTGATCTGTCAGACAGGTCACACAGCCACATACAATCGGCCCACGTACGGGGCTTTTCGATGCACATGCTGGCTCGGCGGGATCGGGTGTGACTTTGGCGCGTCAACACAGTCCAGCAGGGGTTTGCATTTTCATTACGACCGCGTTGCCTCCCCGCAATATTATCGAAGAGCAGCCGCTACAAAAGCTCAGTTATTTTGGTGATAAACACATTTCATTTCCTATTGATTCCTCACAATAAAAGTCTGCCGTTATTTAATTGGATACAAGATTTTATTATGAAGCAGCGCAACCAGGAAATGTCTGGTTTCCATCAGTGGTAACACGACCCCTGAAACAATCAAATCTATCGGATGTCTGAGGGAGACAGAAGAGAAAGTATACTTGGAACCGCAGAGATTCAGTTAGAACGTGAACACAATCACTCGCAAATCGGAACACAATTGAATTACAGTCCACAGGTGGTAGCCAGTTTACAGGTGTCCATGACGTCGCCTGAGTTCAGCCAGCTGTGTGACTATAGCTGGCCCTGTTCTGGCCCAAATTCCAGCCCTGTGTCATGGGCCCCTGTGTTCTGACTACCAGATCTGGACCAGGCCTCATAAAAACGGCCTTATGATCACTTTTGATCTTAAGTCTGATGAAAGCAGAAAACCATGTACAAGTAGATATTATATGAAAATGTATCTTGATGTGATGAAATGATCTTATCTCAACATCTCGACCTGGCACAAGCAACTTTCCTGCTGGTAATGTAGGTGTGGTGAACTTGGCATGAGCTTTGGGAACAATGTGCAGCAGTGACACAATCCCAAACTGTGTATTTGGCCCACTCTTTAGTCTACTGAATAATACATGTTGCTCCTTTCTCCTGTGCCATCACCATGATCTCATCTTCCAAAAAGTTATATTTTTTTGGTCTTTGGTCCTTGGCTTTTCTTGACCAAGCTGCTTGATATTAAAAAGAGGGAAAGAAAACAGGGAAATCACAAGGCAGGCCTCGTCATCTTACTTATATGTATATGATGTATAAATCATCGGTGTGTAAATTGAAAATAGGATTCCTGGAACCTGCTTAGGCATAGTTTTACATGCTCTCACTCTTTGATGAATCGAGCGTAAGCGCACCCTCAGAAATTACCTTAACACTTCTAAGTTAAAGTATGAATCTAACAACTTGTACAAGAACACATCGAGGCGAACTGCACCACGCGTTTGGGTGGCGGTGGAGCTATTTAAGCATGAACCTTGCATTTTAAAATACATGAAATCTAATGTTATCTACTTACTGGAGGCTGGAGGCCACACAGAGAGCGTGACATATGTGCTTTGATAATGTGACAGGTTCCGTGGCGGGCTGGATGTGTCCCACGGACAGACAGGGTCTGAATCTGTCTACACTGTCTTCAGACAGAGAGAGATTATGTTCCACGTGTCAACCAAGCTTCCCTTCACTGACGGAGACGTCCAGCAGGTACAAGATTTCACTGGCTTTGTTATTGTTGCACTGAAGACGCAATGGATTCAGCTCAAATATAACAATATTGAGCTGGTTATGTGTGGTTATTAACAATGTGCTATGCTGTTCCCGTTGCCAAATTGCTGTTATGTAAGCTGCGGCTGAATATTAACTGAATGTTTGCAAGTTAATTTGATGTGGAGCTTCCAAAACCCTCTTTAGAAACACATAAACCCCCATGCATTCAGTGCTTATGTGTCATGGAAGACTCGTAAATTGCTCCATTGTTTCAAATGTGTCGTCTGAGCGAC
The DNA here is from genome assembly GCA_900302685.1 of Spondyliosoma cantharus. NCBI lineage: Eukaryota > Metazoa > Chordata > Actinopteri > Spariformes > Sparidae > Spondyliosoma > Spondyliosoma cantharus. The sequence continues at coordinate 16,786 of OMLP01043094.1, read as the reverse complement.
ACAGCCACAAAATGAAAACTGTGGAACAGCTAATAAATCTTCTCCCCTCTGCCGCTCCAGCTCCAGAGGAAAAGGCACATAGGAAACGACATTGTGGCTGCAGTCTTCCAAGAAGAGGCCACGCCGTTTGTTCCGGACATGATCGCCTCCAACTTCCTGCATGCCTACGTACTGGTGCAGGTTGAGAACCCCTGTATGGAGAACACAACATACAAGGTACAAACCAGGCCTTTGTTCGTAATGACTGTAAGCAATTATAATATACATTTTGTAAAGAGGATTTGGAGCTGCCAGTGGACCTCGTCAGCCAAGCACTGGGCAGGAAACCAATTGTGCTTACAGGAGTATCTGCACAAGCACAACAAAGTTCTCAGGAATCACTCATCACCTCCGATCACAACATGCTCTCAGGTTTCTTCCAGGCTTTGTTTCCAGCTTGAAACACGTGCCCGCCTGAAATACACGCTGTGGAATACACAAGTGTGACTATTATTTGTTTTATGTCAACAGGTGTCTGTTGCAGCGAGAGAGGATGTGCCTCCATTTGGACCCCCTCTCCCGAACCCAGCTGTCTTTCGGAAGGTGAGAGACAGCACAGGTTCATATATCAGAGCTTTGAGTTGTGAATCTAATCATCTTGACTTGGAAAATTCAGAAAACTTTTTGAAGGTGAATGACTCAAGACTCCACCTCCAGCCTTGTGGCTAGATTAAACATGTTATATAAAAGGGTTCAATGAACCAACTCTTTTCTGAAAAAAACCTTGAATGTGTCCAGCAGGAGTCACTCACATTGCAGGAGAGAGAGACAGTTGCATTTTCTTTCATAAAAGATGATATCTTGGGTTCTCATTTGGACTCAGCTGTGTTCAAGAAAAGAACAGTAAGTTCAGTATGCAAATCATTTGGCTGGAATAACAAAGAGACATTGATTAAATTGCTCTTAAATGGTCAAATGTTTATTTGAAAGTGGTTATAATTTTTAAAAGCATTCAATATTTCTTTAAATCTACTACAGTGACTGTTTATATGTTCATAAAAATACCGTTATGTTTGGTGACGGGCACATAATGACTTGTTTAGGACAGAGAGAAAATCGATTTCACTGTGGACTTTTGACTCAGGACTCATTGTAACACAATGATGTTGTCCCCTGTCAAAACTCAGCACTTTAAAGTAAAGCACGTAAGCAGAATTCACAGATACTTACACTTTACTTGTACATTTTGTCCTAAACTAATCTCAGGGGGAGATAAATAACTTTTCACTCCGCTTCATGTATTCCAAGCAGTGAATGTTATCACTTGTCAAACTGGGATTTTATACTGCAACAAAGAAAACCTATAATAACATGATGTGACTCATTACGAAAAGAGAAGTGTCTAGTTGGGGCCCCTCGTCACATTTTAGATGTCTATGAGTTGACAGCAGCTCCGCCAATGAGTCATTTTCTCCTCTAAACGTCTCACATGCCAAATAACTGTTGAAGCCTCGGAGACGTCAAATCATCCCATTTTTCACAAATTATAGAATAGAATAGAATAGAAATACTTTATTGATCCCAAACTGGGAAATTACCTCGTTACAGCAGCAAAAGAAACACTCTTTACATGACATAAATAAATAGCAGATACAAATACTACAGATTACTGATATATGAATGGATTTATTCCTCAGAGCTACTTTTGATACTAACATTTAGCTGATAATATTTCTGCACTATAGGTATTGTACTGTAGGATTTTGAATGCAGGACATTTACTGGTAATGGAGTATTTCTGCCTTGGTTTATAGCTACTGATTTAAGTAAATGACCTGAGTACCTCTTCTACTGCTGCTTGTGACCTTAGTATTCAAAATGTTCATATTTGAAAGAAGGGCAACAGTAAAAACAACAACATTAAGGTTATTAACCCCCCCCGTCAATGCTCCGTCCAAAGCCAGTGAAACGTGACCTGTGCATGCGTGGAGGAGGGAGGGACAGAGGGGGGCGTAGGCAGAACGAGACATGAAGGCCCCCGATTTTCTTTCTATTCGGGCCAGATAGCACGGATTGGTCAGCTTTTTCTCAGTCCTGCAGCTGCCACAGAGGTCAGGACCATTTCACCCAGTATAACAAAATGTGTTTCTGAACAACATTACAGACCCTAGCTTTAACAACAACCATCATTAATAATTGGCACATTTCTCGTAAATTAAACTTTAGTTGGTGGTTGTTTTCTAAACCATTTATAAAGCAATTGTTTATTATAAAGGCGCAACTGATGTTTATGACATTTTGTAACTTGTTAATGAATAGATATAGTCCATCTGTAAGCATCATTAGGATGAGCATTGTAAAGTTAACAAAGTTTTAGATTTGTTTAATAAATGGTTTATAAAACGTTTAATAGATTGTTAACAATAAAATACCTATTAACTAGAGTTTAATTCACTACAAATTATGGTTGTTGTAAAGTATGAGCAAAAACGCTACCACTCCTTGTCTTCATGCATTTTGACACGACAGGTTGATTGACTCTTGTTCAGACACAGTGTGCTGCAACACTAAAGTGTGTGGTGTTGATGAAGGTCATTTGTCCTTTCCTCATCATTGGCCCCCACCGTTCTGGTTCATCATCTGACTCCACCACTTCTCTCTCTCTCACTCCCTCTCTTCCTCCAGGGTCCGGAGTTTCGAGACTTCCTGCTGACAAAGCTGATCAATGCCGAAAACGCCTGCTACAAATCCGACAAATTCGCCAAACTAGAGGTGACACACGTTCGCACAGCCACACTCAAAACAGCCCAGCACGCCATCAGTCCCACTTCAGCTTAATCCATAATCATCACGACAATCGCCGGCCTGATGCTTGCCTACATGAGCTTTGTGTTTGTGTGTGAACTGATTCCAGGGGAGAACGCGAGCTGCGCTGCTGGACAACCTCCACGACGAGCTGCACAGGCAGAGCCAGGCTGCGCTGGGTCTGGGCCAGGCCGGGGAGGAGGACAAGCTGGAGAATGGGGGACACGGGGGCCTGCTGGAGTCCTTCAAGGTGAACATGAACCTGGAGAGAAGCATGGGAGACACCATGTACTCATCTCTCAGCTCTGTGACATTTGTTTAATCACCCTCATTACGGCAGCGCGAGGCTCTCTCTCCGTAGGTCAACTAAATGTCACAGGTCTGCAAGATGACTTAAGGTGTTGAACCTTGGGTGGTGTTGTTGCTGCTGCCTGCGCAAAGATGACCTTATTTCTGGCGTGTGAGTGTGTGTGTGTGTGTGTGTGTGAGAGTAAATGAATGCAACAGTACTGTACTTATGTATTTGTGACAAACGGCCCCTTTCTGTCCATCTTTCTTCCCTGATTTGCCATCTAACTCTTTGTGTCTCATCACTCACTGTCTCCCCACACTCTTTTATTCACAACTACAGGCTAAGTGATGTTAATAGGCCCATTAAAGTGTGAATTTCCGTTCGAGTGTGTGTGTGTGTGTGTGTGTGTGTGTGTGTGTGTGTGTGTGTGTGTGTGTGTGCGGAGCATGTGTGACTAATGTGACAATCGGGCTCTCTTACACTTCGCAGGCATTATGGACAGCGACTTTGCACTTTCTGCAGTCAGTCCCGGGGGGCGCTGTTCTCATTGCTGTCCTGGCGGTCACTGTGTACTATCTATCTGCACTACTGTAAATTCAACACATTCAAAGAACACCACATGATTAATAAACATTGTCTTTACATGACGTTGTCTGTGTTTATAGTATCCAGGAATATGAGTGCCTCGTGCTGTATCTGCAGGAGATGGAAGAATAAAAAAGATAGAATGTAACAAAGTGATATAACTGTGTTTTTCATTTTTGTAATAAGTGGCTGGACGTTGTTGTGGGAGCATGTTATGAATCTTGTTATCAATGATATAAATGAATGTAAGGTTAAAATAATAAGGGTGTTTATTCATCCCTGCAGGCTCCCTTTGCTTCTTTCTTGGAGAACAGTGCCCTCTGGTGGTTGTATTGTGCAATAGCATCTATTGCCCTAAACATGAATTTACACATTAAGGAGCTTCTATTTTTTGTTGATTCTGGCGGCCCCTGTGGAGAAAAGATGACAATGTGGAAACAAAGTAAAGTTGTTTTTGTGCCGTACCACTACACCACAAATAAAGCTTCTTTTCTCGTGCTGTGAGGTCTCAAGTCATTCTCAGCACTCAACTCAACTCTAAAATTGAAACTCAAAAATAATTTCAATTGTACAACTTGTCAGACCCAGTGAAATGCGTTGAGAACAGCTATGATAATTAAAGAGCAATGGACAGTCTTGCTGATGGTCTTGCTATGTAGGTCATGTGGAAGTGTCAGTATTAAACTGACGTTTCAGAAACGCATAAAACTGGTCGTAAAACTGGTACTGGTAGTACATTTAAAAGGATCCCTGCATTTAAACTGTTAAAACCTCACTTTTGCGAAAACTCCCATTTCATTTCCATTCCATTCCCTTTCCTCTGTGCGCCTCTTCTCTCAGCACCCACTAATCCTCTTGCTTCCTCTCCTTCCTCCAGAGAGCCATGCGCGTCAGGAGCCACTCCATGGAGACCATGGTGGGCTCCCACCGTCACAGGAGCCCAGGGGTAGGAGGCGGGGTCCCGGCCAGCGTGAGCGGAGGAGGACTGCCACAGAGCACCAGCGAATGCACAAAGAGTACCTTCACTGTGAGTAAAAGGGTGTAATGGGGCTGAGAGGGGACGGGAAACAGTGACAGTGACTCAGAACGAAAGAGGAGCTTGAATTTCATCAAAACCTCTGTCGTCTGCTGTGTGTCACTCTAGAAAGTTGTTTTATTATTAATGACAATAGGAAATACCTATATTGTCATTTGAGTTAATTCAATGATAATGGAATGGTGAATTAAAGGATGAGTTCACCCAAAAATGAAATTTCAGTCCTTATCCACTCAACCCCATACGGCCAGAAAGTCGGGCGAAGTTTTATAATCTGCAAAACATTTCTGGAGCAAAATAGTGTGGCAGCATTCTCCTAAACAACTGAAGTAGCTGGGGACTTGTTTTAAGAATGCAAAGAAACAACCAAAAATAAAACGTAAAATAAAACATAAAATGGCTCCATATACTCTGGAATAATGACTGTATTTTCATATTTGTGTGTGTTATTCTGAATATGCCATTAAGAGTTTGTCACACGTTTTTCTTATTCTATAATCTGTGACCTTCAGCCTCCTGCGTTGTCAGCCAAGTCTCCCCTGAAGAGCCCGGTGAAGCGGCGCTCAGGCCTCTTCCCTCGTCTCCACTCCAGCACAGACACCCCGACGGACAAACACACACGGTGTTTAGGATTCATAATTTTAAATGTTTTCCAGATCTGTGTTTTCATACGGGAAGTGGTTGTATTGCTGTTGACATTAATGAGCTATTTGTCTGCAGTGACCAAAAGTCTGCAGAGATCTGCCCGTTGTCCCAAGAAGGGAGATCAGAGACGTCGTCCAATCCCAGCTCCCCTGAGATCTGCCCCAACAAAGAGAGGTGAGGTCACGTTAGTCATCTCAACTCTCCACTATTTTGTTTATAAGAAGAGCAGCTGGAGGAACACTAAGTACAGCCAATCTTTTGTAGATCATCTGATCCTCAGCTCCTCTGCATCTCTGCTCCTTCATGTTTTCCCCAGCAGGCCGTTTATCAAGCTGAAAGAGTGCAGCGGCGGCAGGCCCAACATCTCCCGTTCTTCATCCAGCACCAGCAGCTTCAGCAGCACGACGGGAGAAACAGAAGCTCTGGAAGAACTGGAGACCGTGAGTACAACTCTCACAGTTAATGAGAAGGAAACGGGTAATAAAATCATAGAGTTCTGGCACACTTTATCTGTTTTTTACGTTGTGGCGAGCTTGTCTTGTGAAGAGAGCAGAACTGGAAACACATTTTGAACGGAGTGTGAGGTTGTTGCCGGTGTCAAAGCTTCCGTGGAAGAAATACTAATTACCAAGAACCGTCTAATAGAGAGTGTTGGCTGTCAGCACATTGATTATAATGATTACAGCTCCTCTCACATGCTGTGTCAGTGTGACACTGCCTGTCAGTGTTGTTTTATTTGATGTGGGAAACGCTGGCAAATCGGTCCTACTCTCGCCATTTAATTTGATGGGAATCAGCGTGCACAGAGGCACAGCGTGCTGCTTAAACTGTCATACCGACTATTAAAGGCTGGAGAAAATAGCGGTACTTTGACGCACGATTAGCAGTAAATGACACCAATGATCATCTTAAAGACACATAAATCACATTTTCAGAATATGCTTGTTTGCTTTCATGCAAAGTTGGAAGAAACGTTGTGTAGCTTAGCTTAACACAAAGAATGGAAACAGAGGGAAACAGCTAGTCCTGCTCAGCAACTCTAAAGCATATTCAATAATACACAGTGTTGGGAAACTACTTTCAAAGCATAGTTCAAACTATTCTGTAAAAAAAAAAAAAATAATCAAAGTGGCAAAGTGAAATTGTAACAAAACATAATGCAAAAAAAGTCTCACCTCAGCAGAAAATGCCGCTCAGTAAGTTGACTGCAAAAAGTGCCAACTTGTTCACATGTCAAAAACTGAAATACCCCCTTCCCCCTTTTTTCATGAGAAAGTGTAAGGGATGTCTATCTGGGAGGCACTTAACCCATGCAAATTGCATCAAGCAGGGTTACTCAGTTAGCCAGGCAACTAGTAAAATAGCATACCACAACTTGTCTGAACATTTAAGCGGTAATAATCAATACTCATGACTAATATTCACGTCTTCCTTTTCTTTTGTGGCCCCATATTGTTTGTAGTACCTATAATTAAAGCAGCATTATGTAGAAACTTCATGTGATTTCTGCTGCTTCACAAGCAACCCAATTGCCAGAATGATTGTTAATTAAGTACGTTTCTGCAGAACCACAGATAAGTTAAAACTTTGCGTTTATTTACGTTACTTTACAGTTCTTTAGGTTCAGTTTTCTATTTCTTTTCCGTCACAATGCTGTGCTTATGCTCTGCTTCGGTTTATGCACAAGAAAAAGAAAACAAAAAATAGCATGTTTTGTCACCAAAAAAACAGCTGAATGTGTTTTTTTAGGCCTGGCAGCCTCGTCCCTTGTAATAAAGTCACCACCATTCCCTCCGCCTTCTGAAGTCAGCTAATAAGCATAAAATGTGAATGCGATAAGCCACGTTTGGTCCAAATGTCAAGCATGGATGTATCTGTGGTTTGCAGAAACATTTACTGGGCGTTATATCTGGGCGTGTGGGCTGTCACAAGTGTGTATTTTCCCAACTGAATTTGCATTATTAAGTTTTGAAGGCTCTTCTCTGCAAAACATCCTTTCAGCTCTTTTCCCAGTTAGACTTCCGGCAAAACATGTCTCCTGCCGTGACTTTCCCGACAGGAGCAAAATATCACTTCCCTGTCTCAGTGAGCCTCCTCGGTTTTCTTTCCTCTTCCTGCATGCTAAATTATTTCTGTTCTATCTATCCCACAGGCCAGCCATCCCTCTATAGCTTCCTCATCTGCCTTTAGTCCTGCCCTGAGCATCGACAGCCAGGGATCAGGTACCCCTGTCATCATGTGCCGCAGTCCAACAGGTAAACCCACAATTTCGCAAGCGGACACATGGGAGAGTAGATCAGATCAAATCCTACAATGACATCCTAGAGACGACAGACTTTTGTTCTCTAATGAGCATTTCCTTCCTGTCTTTTCCACTTCCTTCGTTGTTATCCAGCAGATGGGAGAAGTAAGACATCACCGAGGTCAAACTTGAAGTTCCGCTTTGACAAAATAAGCCACTCATCCACAGCTGTAAGTCTTGAAACATATATAATATTCTTGTAAAGCGTGTTTTTTGTCATAAAGTCCATATAGATAAAGCAAGCATCTAACATGTTTCAACATGTCAAGGTTAGCTTAACCTACTGAGAAGTGAGTTAATAGAATTAGTGCAGCTGACTGGAAGGTGTGTTTTTTTCGATGCACTCGCTGTCTCATCATCTCAAACACTGTAGTGTCCTTAAAAACAGTGAAGCTGGTGCTGCAGTGAACATTCTCTTCTAACTGCCTCTTATCTCTTTCAGTCCGAGTAGCTTCGTGGAATGGAAACCACAGACTTGCACAACAAAGGGACAGTGCGGGCTGGCTGAGCTGCAAAAAGAAAAAAACACCACCACAACAACAACAACCACGAATTCACTGTAGAACCTCTTCCCTGAAGCCAAGGATAATCTGACACGATTACAAGAAAAGCCCCACACACTATAAACGAACTGACAATACTGTGAGTGTATAGCGAAGAGAAGCAGCTGACATGTTGGCTTTCTTTTAAAAAAACAACCTTTAGCTACATCAGTGAGTCCATACTTTGCCAATGTCACAAGCTGCAGCATCTCAGTTGTTAGTTGTTCACGTCACATGGGGGTCCTAGCACGGCTGTAAAACTGTGAGTGTAGGCCGAGCTAGACTCTGCCTCAGCTTTTTCTCAAGCATCTTGTTTAACAGAGAGACACCTGGTGATCTAGGAGAGCGGTCCCACGAGACTGCGGCCGGACTGTTGCTCTTTAAGTTTTTGACTGCCGAGCGCTCAGTGGAGAGAACTGACAACATCAGGATGTTCCCTTTTGCCTTTTGCCCCTTGAAATGGTACGTCTGGGAACAGTTCCTGTTTTTGCCTAAAAAAAGGTGCACAGACACGCACATGCACAGAAACATGATGTAGATTTGCAGTAGCAGCTTTTTAGAGGTTTGCAACACTGGGAGTAAGATCCGAGCTTGTTCTCTGCATATAAAAAAATGCTTTTCTAGGGAACATCTTTTTATTTTGGAGATGCTTTTGTAACCTTGCTAGCCGCTGCGTCGTGTCTGCTGCACTATAATAGTTGCTGAAATTCCGTCCAGTCGGCAATTCTATATCTGTAAGGGTAACTTCAAACCCCTCAACTCAAGTGCTTGGTTCGTGGAAATTAGCTCATATAGGGCACAGTTGGAGACACTGCCAACACATTTCGCCATATGCTTATTTTAGCCAAAGCTGCGCCTTACAATCTATCAAAAGCCCTCTTCACCACTGTTGCTCTCTGTCTGTCTGTCTGTCTGTCTTTCTGTATGCCTGTGTCTCTCACTATGTGAGAGGACTAGAATCTTCTAGATCCGGTTACAGTACAGTTTGTAGCCGATCGACTCCCACATCTGCTGAAAATAGACGTTGCACTTGTACTGAAAAAGAAAATTCACCTTCTGATACCTCCCACTGAAGCTTGCCAGCTCGGCGTATACGCATTTATGTCGGGCGAATCTTTTGAACAGGAACGCCTCTGGGGTTTAAAGTTTCCCAGCATGGGAACTGATGAGGATGACTTGAAAACGACGCTTCAGGTTACACGATCCCCTTTGAACCACCTTGGGAAAAAACACTTTGAATGTGAACTTAGAACCTGTTTCTTTTGGTTTTTTTGGTACTTTTAAATTCACGCTTTGTCAGTTGTTATTACACGGTCTCTTAGAAGTAAATTGCAAAGCCAGTCGCTTACAAGCACAACAGGACAAAAGGTCTAGTCCTCAACTAGCCTATGCTATTAGCATTAGCACGAGCCTGCACACACTAGAGTAAGCAGAGCAAAGTGGGAGCGTGCTAATCATGAAAAAGCTTAAAAGACACACAATGTGTTTCCTACAGAATGTGACCAAACAAGCAAGCTGGTCTGTCTTGGGAAGAATGTCTATGTATTCTTACTGTGGAGAGAACCATTCCTGTCGCTGAGGACGGCGTAATAGACCAGATTCACGTGGCAGCCATTTTCCTCTTACATCATGCTCAGAGTGGTAAACTGAATACTGGGATAATGTGATGCTGCTGTGTTACTGGTCGTATACATAGGGAATCTGACAAATTATCATTAATCACTTACGGCTTGAGCAGGAACTTAAAAGTTATTGAACAATGAAAACTGGAGGGAAATTGGGCCGTAATTTGAGGTAAAACTACATATTTGACAACCCATTAGCTAGCGTTAGCATTCAGCCACTTCCTAGCTAACGTCACTGTTGGGTTTCACTTCCAGGCTTTAAAAAAAAATGTACAAGATGAGTGTTGATGTTTCAGAACTAATTTACACCTAACTCGTAACCCTAACCCATTTACCATCATATTGTGTAACACTATCAAACAGTTATGCTAGCTAGGAAGTAGTTGAATGCAAACGTTAGCTAACAGAAGCTAATGGGTTACCAAACATGTTGTGTTACCTTGAAAAATGGCCTGTTGTTCCCCCGGATTTCCATCAGTCATGGTGTTTTCAGTCACTGATCAATCAGGAAGTAGTGAAATGATAACGATTTGTCAGATTCCCTACGTTGATATGGCTAGTAATCTGGAACACCGCAATACCTCGGCTGAGCTTCCCGCCCTGAGCGTGATGTTAGAGGAAAATGGCTGCTGTGTGAATATGGTCAGTAGTGTGTGAAGTTATGAACTAGAAGCAGGTGTATGTGCTCAATTAGTGTAGACCGGTGATTACCTCGAGGAAGCGAGGCAGGGACAGAAATCACACAAAAGCAGAGTGTCCAGATGTCATAGTTTGTAGCAGGTATCGCTTAAACGCCCTGCAGCCTTGTCTCTGTTATTACGCTTAATTTATTGAAACGATAACTTCTTTTGCGTTGATGTCATGTAAAAATGTAACTGCAGAGTACGCTAATTAATAAGGAAAAAATTAATAAAGGAAATATATTAATTTAAAAAGATGTCTAAACATATATATGTATATTTGGTTATGTAACGTGCCATTGAGGATTTATTCTAAAATAAAATGTTGTATTTTGTGTCATTTTTGTGTCCTCTCATTTTTGAAACTTGCAAGCTCACAACACATTACAGGGGTAACACACATCACGGATGTGTTCATACTTTAATATTTTATGTACACAAACACATCAGATAGAAATCATAGACAAACTGTTTCACTTTTTAAAAATTGCACTGCCTCTGAATTGGTCACACTCCAAAGCCAAAATTAGGATCACTGAAAATATGGCACAATGCTGAGTCTTTCCTATCTGCAGCCCCTCGGGGTGGTTCTGATGACAGATGCATACTGCAGTATCTCATCATTATCTGCTCCACTTGCTGTCTGTTGGGCTACACACTTGCATGTGAAGGATTTTTGGCACTACTCATAATCAAAACAGTCATTTCTTACACTTTGGAGTGTAATCGGGAGAGTCCATGTCATGGAAAGACAAACATTGCTCTCCTGGATCCTTATAAATATTATTCTGTCCTCTGCGTTAATGACTTTCCACAGGTAAAATCTCCAGCTCACAGTTGTGAAATATTTAGCTGCACAGAATTGATCCTCAGCAGACAACTTTCCATAAGCATCTCAAGAAAATCTGAGATCTGAGTACACAGTGGACTGGGCCGCCTCTCTGATGGCTCCCTCTTGCCTCAGTGCACCCTGGGAGATGTCTGCATACACCACCTGTAACAGAGAGAAAGAAAATGACTCAAGGGCATGCAAGGTTACATGCATGGACTGCTGGCATATTCATGGCTAGTCAGGGGGAAGCAAACAATGTTGAGGGCACTGGAAACAGGATACACACCCACCTCGGTTTTCTGCTGGTACGTGGGGCGAGCTGTAAAATGAAACAAAAAGACAACACAAATAGTAGTGTGGTTACAGCAACTATAAATCAGCCAGGCCACAGAGTAAGACCATGTGATACCTTTGCGAGGGGGAGCACTACGTTTCTGGGGTACCGGGCAGCGAGGTGGAGGCTGTGGAGCCGGGTGGTACACAGCTGTGTGTGTGGACAGCGTCCTGGGAAGTGGCTGAGGCTTGACCTCTGAACTCAGACAACGAGCCAATCCAAGAATAATGGGGAGACAAAGAGAAGCACTGGCACAGACCAAAAGCCTGTGCAAAAGACTCCTCTGAGTGGGCACAGCTGGGGGACGACAGAGAATGAAATTAGATTTTTCTGTTTGTAAGAAAATCGGTGTATCCTCTTTCAATTTTGATATAATTTTTTTTCTTTATCATCCTTTTGTTCAGAATATATACATGGCAATACACACTGCACATTTGGCCAGCATGTGTGATTCTACATACCTGCAGTGACGTTCACATATGTCAAATGTCCCTGTGCAGTGTCGCCCTGACTCCATTTAACGCTGCATCCATAGAAACCTTCGTCTGATTGGTTGACGCTCAGCAATTCCAGAATCTGTCGAGTTGCATTGCCTGAGAGCTTCACATGGGTCAAATGGTGCCTTGCGCTTTCTTTAACAGCATTCAACCCATCATGTGTTGAGTTTTCAAACTCCCAGTGTCCAGTCCAGTGCTCTCCACAGTGCTGGACCTCACAGGACAGAGACAGACGGCCCCCTGCCGGCACCTCAAACGTGTCACGTGCTGCCAGAACAGTACGGCTGCATTCCTTAGCTCCAACACCTGTAAAAAAGGGAAGTCTCCTTTCAGCTCAATATAGTGAAACAAAAAGCTGTATATAGAGAAATAGGACATCTTGTGCTGTGTGACTTTCCCTGTTTTAATATGTATTGCTTTGGTTTATTCAATCTTTTACAAACAAACAACATGTGGACATTAAGAGTCTGAATATTTAAGAAATAAAGATAATTATGCAGCTAGTCTATGACATATAACAAGCCACACATGGAGATACAAAGACTGTGTCATTTGGTGCGTCTGACAACTTAAGCTCAATAATTGTGTTTTAGGACTGTTTTTTTTCCACATGCACCGAACAAACTGACAATTAAAAGCAGAAGGAAGACATTAAGTGTTGCTACAGCACGAATGACATACAGGAATGCCCACAGCTTGCAATCGCAAAAAAATAAACAAATGAACTTACGTGCAACTGTACAAAAACGTATCAAATATCAACAAAAAGTAATATTGACTAGCTGCTGCATCAAACAAGGTAGTCTGAGCCAAGCAAGTTCCTCAAACACAACGTAATGTAAGGGAGAGTTTACTAAAAGCAATCAAATCGTGATACTTACAAGTAAGAAGAAGGCAGAGACAGCTGATGGCACTGAGGAGGTAGTTAGTCATGTCTGACTGTAACGGTGTGCTGGTCATGGGTCGTCACAGGTCGATTCCCCTTTCTCTGTACAGATTAAATCTCCATGCCACTGAGGGATGTGTATTAAGCATGGCTTTGTTAGAAAACCACACTGCCTGTTGAAACCTGGTGCCTTCAGTTGCCGGGAGTCTGCCAACTGGTTGCTGCTCTCACTTTCTTTTCCTACTCCTGACAGCCTTTCCTTTATCCTGCTGCTGCCCTTTGTGCAGATGGAGTTGAGGAAGGAAGTGACCTACTAGTCAACCATCCCCCTGCACACACACACACACACACGCGCGCGCACACACACACACGCACACGCACACACACACACACACACACACACACACACACACAGTTACTGACCTGCTGCAGGGCATGGTCGTGTCCACGGGCCTGGCTTTGCCTTGTTATGAAGGACCAAGTGGAGAGTTTGTAGTGGTTGAGCAGGCAGATGATCACCACCACCATCACTGTCATCACCACAATGATGATGACAATCTGAACAAACTCCAGTTCAGCTGCACAAACACACAAAAGAGAAAGGGGGTTAGGATCAAACATTGACGAGAAATATATTGGGGCCAATCTACAAAGTAACTAGTAACTAAATGTTTCCAATAAATGTAGTGAAAAGGAAGCAGAAATTCGGAGAAAATGTAATTGCTAAAGTACAGTAACTATCGATTGCTGTTCTTAAATAAAATGTTCAAACTGTAGTGATGGAACGGTTTATTCCATCACTGGTTGTTCAAAATTTTGACACACAGATTTAAATTTTCACTGCAAATGAGTATAGGTCCCAAATATAGCCTTTCAGTCTCCTTGATTTTCAATACTCTGCATCGGCCACGAAAAAGGCGTACTGGTCGACCCTTGCTGAGTATCTTTGGGTCGTACACAAAAAAAGAAATGAGAAATTGAGGAAGTCATCTCGTTCTTTAGGAAACACTGATTTTCCTTTTATGGACTAAAATATAAATCGATTGATCGAGAAAGTAATCAACACATAAATTCATTCCAACAACACTGACAAATACATTTCTTACCTAAAACATAACTTCAGAAAGCTGATTTTGAGGCTAGCTGTATCGTATTACATTTGAGAACAGATTAATCATCAAAAAACAAGGTAATCATTGAAATTGCTGGGATTGCAGTGAAGGAAAGGCATCTAAAGAAAATCGTAGTCATCTTTTTTTCTGTCTTCATCAGAGTGTTGACATGCAGTGTATAAAGTCCACAGTAACCCTTATTACAAGAAGTCCTTCAAGTGTTTCAGAAAGTTAAAATGTGAACATCTACAAATCCACGACAACTGGGCATCTGAGGTGCGGAAGACCTTGTCATATATGTCAGCTGGTGGAGTTCCTCATCATGAAATGTCGGCCATTTTATCTGCCTAGGGATTTCAACATAGTGATTGTAGCCATTGTGTACATAGCTCCTAGTGCAAATACTAAAGCTAACGCTAACGAGGCACTTGGAGAGCTACATGATGCCATCAGTACGCTCCAGACTAAACACCCGGACTGCTTTGTGGTGGTGGCAGGAGATTTCAACCACACAAGTTTAAAGGCTGCTTTCCCTGAGTTCAAGCAAGTTGTGAACTTTAAAACCAGAGGAGGGAACATGCTGGACCTGGTGTATACAAACTCCCCAGACAAATACAAGGCAACACCCCGCCCCCACCTCGGCCGTTCTGATCATCTATCTGTCATGCTGGTGCCTACTTACAAACCACTACTGAAGTGCAGCAGGCCAGTGAAAAAAACAAATCAGGACCTGGCCTGAGGGGGCAGACTCAGCATCTCAGGACTGTTTCATGCACACCGACTGGGAGGTTTTTAAGACAGCAGCCTCCCAGGGAAATCAGATAGACACTGAAGGGTATGCTGAGGCGGTACCCAGCTATAATGCAAAGTGCACAGACGATGTCACTGTAACTAAGACCTTCACTGCACGTGGCAACCAAAAACCCTGGATGACTACAGAGTGCTCGCTGCTGACAGCCCGAGATGCAGCCGTCAGGGCGGGAGATATGACTGCTCTCCGCTCAGCCAGGTCTGCACTCTCAAAGGGAATCAAGGCTGCGAAAGGCACCTATGCAGGGAAACGCCAGGCGGATGTGGCAGGGAGTCCAAGCACTGATGGATTACAAGGCCAGGCAGGAGGTCAACGGCGATGATGCTTCTCTTCCAGACAGGCTCAACAACTCCTTTGTATGCTTTGAAGCACTAAACCTGACAACCAGAGGGAGGGCTGGTCCCTTTCCACCATCTATCAGGCCAGCCCTCATCATCAACACAACAGACACACACAGGGTCAACCCACGGAAAGCGGGAAGCCCAGATAACATCCCAGGACTCAGAACATGCGCTGGTGAGCTAGCAGATGTTCTGACTGACATCTTCAACATCTCCCTCAGTCTGGCCGTCATCCCCAGGTGCTTCGAAACATCCACTATAATACCAGTAGAAAGTAGAAAAGAAGTAGTAGAAGTAGAAAGAAATCAGTTGTATCCTGTCTGAACGACTATCGCCCCGTCGCACTGACACCAATTGTGGTGAAGTTTTTTGAGCGGCTTGTCAAACCACACATCACAGCCAGACTCCCTGTAATCACATGACCAACACCAGTTTGCTTATCGTCCCAACCGCTCCACAGAGGATGCAATATCCACCACTTTGCATTCAGTCATCACTCATCTGGACCAGAAAGACACCTACGCCAGAATCCTGTACATTGATTCCAGCTCAGCCTTTAATGCCATCATCCCCCAGAGACTAATGGAGAAACTCCTCCTGCTCAGCCTGAACACAGCCACATGTTTCAGTCCTTGTTGGATATAACACCTCCAACTCCATCACGCTGAGCACTGGATCTCCTCAAGGCTGTGTACTCAGTCCATTGTTGTTTACACTGCTAACACACGACTGTGCATCCAGACACGAGGGGAACCAGATCATCAAGTTTGCGGATGACACCGCAGTGGTGGGACTCATTCATAAATGAAGAATCAATGTACAGAGAAGAAGTTAAACACCTAGAGGGTTGGGGCAGAGCAAATAATCTGGTGCTCAATGCGGACAAAACAAAGGAGACGATTGACTTCCGGAGGTCACAGCCTGAGCATGCTCCTCTCAGCATCAGTGGCCGCACTGTGGAGAGAGGGGAGAACATTAAGTTCTTCAGAGTGCAGATCTCACAGAGCCTAAGCTGGAATAAGAACACCTCAGGGATCACGAAATGGGCCCAGCAGAGACTGTACTTCCTGAGGAAGCTCAAACGAGCCTCTCTCCCCATCAGCATCCTCAGGACTTTCTACAGTGGTGTGTTGGAGAGCGTTATGACATACTGAATCTCAACATGGTACTCCAGCTGCAGTATGTTGAACAAAAAAGCCCTGCAGAGAATAGTGAGATGAGCTTAGAGTTCCCCTCCCGTCTGTCCAAGAACTCTTCCTAAGCCACTGCAGGAGCAGGGCACTGAACATCGTCAGAGAACCCTCCCACCCTCTCCACACAGCCTTTGAACTGTAAACGGAAAACGGTTCCCGAGTCAAAAAGGCCGAACTAACAGACTAATCAACAGCTTCCTTCCACAAGCTGTTAGACTGCTGAACTGCTGATCTGGAGCATGTGCACTGATGCACTTCATGAGCCTTAGTCATAGTTTTAGCTCTAAAT